>JAQFZG010003577.1:0-13337 GCA_034695465.1 Entomobrya nicoleti | reverse complement strand
TGTTATTGTTACAATAACAGACTGTATAGACTGAAATGTTGTAACACTGGGAAAACAATAAATTCAATTCAATTCAACCGCAGCTAATCTGAATAACTACTTCATCCTCACACTATTGATTCGTTTACAGCGTTCCTGGAATTCCAAAAATTTATTACTCCAAAGCAATCCAGTACATTTGGAAAACTTTGAAATGTTTGGCACTTAGCCTGCAAAACATGCGTAAAGGCAGTTTTAGGACATGACTCCACATTCTTGTAAACGTTACCCAAAACTTGTCAGTATTTACGATTTTTATTGCTTATTGTAAGCATTTTGAACTGATGTAAACTACAATTGTAAATGTGGATTTTTTCAAAGCCTAAACATTGGATAATCTGGCTTTGGAGAAATTGATTCTGTGTTTTTATGCTGCTTAAGTTCCAGAGCGACTATACCTTTGATGGCCTCAGTGAAACATTTGCATTAAAACCTATTAGAATAACGTTTCAGATCACAGTGTAAGTAATCCAAGAATATTCATAAAATGAATGAACCAAAATTAACTTTGCCTTTGCAGCTATTGATGTGCTAAATACTCAACTTAAACTGTAATACTTGGTATTGCTTCACGTCATCAATATTATCCTACCAAAACAAATTTTTACGTAGTCAGAAGTTGAATTTTAATAAGATATAATTCCACTACGTTCCAAATTATTTTACCATTAAATTTAATGGAAAGGTTACAGGTTTACCTGTATACAGCTCTTCATTAAATAAAAGATACATTTTCTCCAAAGCTACCCAATACATTTGAATTGCTTTTATATATTTGACGTTTAGCTAGTAAGGTATAAATGTTTTTAAACCATCATTCCACATTTCTTCCAAACTTTTCCCTGAAACATGAAGAAATTACTGAAATGCTAAATTTTTTAAAAGTACTTTTATCCATACTATCCATTTGTATAGACACGGGGATTTACAAATAATTACAAATGATTTTTTATATGCGGAATCAAAGCGGAAGTTAATAGCGTAAACATCTTCAGAAATTACCAGTTAATGATATACCTGGGTACCAAAGATTTGGTAATTTTAAGCAGATTTGTTGCATTAATATTACCAATAATGGCCGAATTAAAAATTTATTTTATACTCAAAAGGGATCCGATACACTTGGATACCTTTATAGCTTTTCTTTCTTTACCGTAATAACCTATTACATCAGGTTGACTAACAGAATGTGAATGCTCCACATCTCAAAAATACTGCAACATTCAGATAGGATTCATTTAGCATTGCAACTTCTCTTGTTTTGGGATGAGGTTCTTTTCTTGCAGCAAGATTCCATTGCTTAAGATTAAACTGTGTGCCATTCAACTAGCAGATCCTGAAAACATTTTGGTTACATGAATTTACACTCTTATAATGTTGTGTTTAAATAATAGTTCTAACAAGTTTGTTTGATTAAATTTAAGTATAAAATATTTAGAAAAATCCTTGTATAATCGTTATCCTTATTACAGGACTTACGTTTAATGCTTAATTTATGTTTCTTCGGAGAATTCGTCCGACCTCTTTCAGTGTGACATCTGAACGGAAATATTAAATTATACGTGTAGATATTTATATCCCTTTGAGAGTTTTAAAAATCTAAGAAATCATTCTACCAATTTAAGTAGAAATTAAAAAACGATGTCTAGCTAGAGGAACCTCTACGTAATAACTCCTGGAATTTTCGTTTGCTTACTGGACTTGAAGCAAATAACATTTCGGTTTCTTGTCCATCGATTTATTGTTGGTTGCAATAATTAATAACGACGAAGTCCAAATTGAGGTTGTCTTTTGGTAGCCAAAAACATATCGTATAAAATAATAGATACGTTAAAACGGCTTTGTTAAATATCTATTATTCATTTAACATGAATCTATTATGATTTGGATTTAAACTTTACATGGTACAAAAGATACTGATAGCAAAGTACAACTGGAAAAACATAAAATAGCCATGGCGTACTACTTCTCCTTCGTGCCAAGCAAAATTATTTTGTTAGAATTGCGTATTTCATGTGTTGGAATTGGATGTAGAGCATTTGGACTGGACACAAATGTTTTATTGGTATGAAATATTTCTTGGACTACTGCAAAACATTTTTTCCCAGACGATCATAAAAATCTAGTATAGAATTTTAACTGATCGGACAAATTCAAGTGAACCAAACTAAGAGTTAGATAAATTTGCTCATTATTCTTTTGCAAAAAGTAACAAAAAAATCAATTTCAACCAATATCAGTAAAAAAAACTTTACTTTTGCTTGTTTGGTAAAATTATTCATTCTTACTTGTAAAAATATGATTGCGCATTTAGGTTCGGTACGAGAATGGATTCTTCATCTCCATCGACTAGCGGTAAGTTTGTATATTTTCCCTTGGATTTCTATACGTTCCATGTTTCACTAAAAATTATGAAGCTGAAATTGAGTATTATAACGACATAAGGAAAACATAAGAATGACACATTGCTACATAACAAATTTACAAGCTACCTTATCTTTGTGTTGGCTTGGCATCGATTAATAATTAAATAAACCGTTTTATATGTTCGTTTTTGTGGTTGAGCAAAAAAATACAAGTGGGACAGCACAAAACAGACTGTGTATACTTCAGTGTATTCCAGCATATATCCGATATCTAACTTTACACTATAATATATATTTATTAACACATATGAGTATAACATCAAAGTGTATAACGATGTTAATTATTAAATTAGAAGTGAACATACCAGCAAACATTTAAGATAGCAAAGTTTGGCAACATCAGTTTTAAATATTAGATTAAGGCATGACAGAATAAACTGATTTCATTAACATTATAAAATTTTGAAGTTTTTCAGTATTTGTCATTTGCAAGTAATATTTCAAAGAAGACAAAAAACAAAGCCAAAAGCCCAAAAAGTATTTCGAGTTGGCCTGTAGTACTAGTACTTGCAAAATGACGAATAGCGAAAACAAAAGCTAAACGAATCATATTTACTAGTATTTTGGGGTCTCATTTTTTTTTTCATTTTACATTGTGTAGACAATCTTACATAACCAATTTACACTAATTCTGGTGCATAAATGAAATATATTCTCATTATGTAAAAATTAATCCATACTCTTTTTCGATATTCCAAAACTGATGGAGGAGGTATTCGGATGAAAAAAGTGCAAACCGAGAAAGACTTTTGCTAAATGTATGATTTGTACAAAAACAGTCGTATCGTGTATATGCACTTGGTCATGTATTTTTCCAGCATACTACTGGGCTTGTATCAAAATTAGAAAACCAAACCAGTTACCTAAATGACCAGATATTGATGAATAAGACACCTCTGTCGGTAATCTAGTCGTTGAAGCTAAAGTACAGTGCAATTTTTAATGGAATGATGCGCGTTAGACACAAAAAAATAGTAAGGTAATTAAACCTTGAATGATGAAGGTTAAAAAAATGCTTAAATGCAATATAAGAGTTTATGAAAAGTGCATAAAGACTCGTCCAGCGACGTGTTTCTGTTTTATTTCATCAGGCTGTCACGTATGTCTGATGCGTGTTCATTCGTTCATGTTCTTTATAAAAATTTATATGGAACCATTTATTCCAGAATAAAAGTTAAGTATTTTGGAGACTGAATTCTAGTACCTCAAATTCTTGTTACCGTACTAGAAATGCGTAAAAGTTAGTGTCGCCATGTGAGAAACTAGCAGCAACTTGATTTTTAGAAACCATATACGACTGGTTATCATTAGACGAAAGTTATTTTGGGTAGATAACGGTTGAGTACATTAGTTTCATGATTCCACACTAAGAAACAGTGTATTATTGACTTAAAATAAATAGACAAAACAACAATATTTTGAGTTCATGCTCATCAAGCATGAACCAAATGTTACAAAGAGAAATTCTTAGAGTCAATCATAATTTAGGTAAGGTCAAATGAGCAGATACAATATACACAAAAACCCACTAGAACTACGAGAGCACTGCAATAATGTTTCCAAAAGTTATATGTTATACATTAGTTAAACTGCTTTCGTAAATCATTTTTCTACATGTTGGCATATCACGAAGTCAAATTAAGAAGACATACAATATAATTTTCCTTAAACCTTTAGTTCTTCAGTGATGTATGCTGAATTCATGCATTTTACATTAAATGTAGATATTACCAATTTAATCAATAATAACTTTTTCCATCTGAAGCGACACAAAAACGTTTGTTTCAATAAGTTAAACTCACAATTTAGTGCTTATGTTCCTCTTATCAAGTTTTAGACAATTGTTTGGATTTTAAATATCAAGTTTTAAATAAGTTTTATGGAATTTTCGTTAAACCAAGAGTTTACAATCAAACCTGAATACTCACTAATTTGATATATTTCAGATAACATTAACGTTTCTAAACATGAAATAAATTTAACGAGTTTGTAATGTTGTGCTATCGAATGAAGCGACTCTTTGTTGTTAAAAACAAATAAGTAATTAAAAATGATAATATCAAGTTACTATCACACTGGTTATATGATATTAAGTATATTATATTGATTTGGTAAATTTGGTGTTTCCATGAAACGATAATTCAATACTATGTACTGTTACCAATTACCAACACACGAATTTATAACACATCGCCACTGTATTTGTAAACGGGGGCTTAAACGCATTAAAATATTTGAAGCATGCTAGGCGGATAATAAATCCGTCTGAAAGGATTATTTTCATCAAATTCCTTCGAAGGTAAAAGGTTGAATGCCGAGTAACATTATATATGTCTTGTTTATTGGCCGTTTGAATGTACACAAGTCGAAATGGCAAGGTTATGTACCCTTTATTACAATGAAAAAGTACATGGAAATGTTTTTGGTGATATTTTTCAACAAACCTACTCGATAATTATACCGTTGTCAAAAATTGACAACACAGCCTACTCCTACATTATTACCTTACTTGCTAGCATTGATATGAATTCATCAGGCATGTTTCTCGCTCGCATGTAACTGATCTACTAAGCGTTCAGCGAAAATGAAATATATGAATGCTATATTACTTATGCAAAATTGGTTAAAATCGACTGACATGCATATACAAACTAACTAGCCGGAGAAAATTATATATTATTTGCGTGACATTAGTGTTTAATAAACCATCGCAAGTTTTAATTGCATATTTAACGGTACTTATCACTTCACATAAAAAAATTGACCTTAAACAAGATTTTGTTATCAACAGCCTTAAAAATAATCAACAAAAATCTCATAGAAGGTAGGCATATCATTTCTCCACGCTCTAAAATGACTACTTTTCCACGCTATTTTAAGTCAGATTTTCTAAAAGTTAAAAAATGGGACTGACTATGCATATTCAGTCATTTTAATGGGAGGGTGAGGTTTATGGAATTTGATAGTCTGTATATACATATATGATGAATGAATAAACTGTACCTTACCTTCCATTGTCGTAAGGAATTTTCGTTCATCTCGATTTACTAATGCATCTTATTTTCTTACTTTACTTACTTTAACATCTAAATGATTAGTCTTGTTTGTTTTTTGTGTACGTTTTAACTATATTCGTTTGAGAACACACTCAGCTAAACAAAAGACATACAAATGGCAGACAGTGAATCCGACTCCAATGTAATACTTGGTATCTTCATTCCAATAAAACGACTCAACTGGAAAGAAGTAGAAATATCCTTTCTGGAAATTCAACGCGATTGGAGGATTCGAGTGGATATATCACAAAAATTTGCAGAGGTCTGTGAATACTATTGTGCATATTATGGAACTTCATTTAAAGCAAAACTCTAAGTAAAGAAGCTGCCAAATGGAATTCCCACTGTTTCGAGCAATGGCATTGATCACCAAAATCATAGAACTTTTGATTTCGGTAGAAAAATTATTTGTGCATGCATTCAATTTGATTGGCTACAATACTTGATAAACTCACGTTGCCTGAAGAGGTAGCTACTGGTGGGCTAGGAATTAAAAAAGGTCCAGGACGACCCAAAAAGATACTCAAGCCCTTCAAAAAAAATATAAAGTAACATTTGATGCTTGTAATTTTTATTTTGATGTGCATGTATTTGGATTACGGAAATAAATTACCGAATACCTCACTCTCCCATTAAAATGACTGAATATGCATAGTCAGTCCCATTTTTTTACTTTTAGAAATTTTGACGTTGAATAGCGTGTAAAAGTAGTCTTTCTATTAGGTAGAAAACGTTTTTCCCTAGAAGGTATGCATGCTGGTCTAGCAACAAGTGGAGTATAATTCAACCAGCATCAGCACGTCATGTCATAACTGGGGCAATGAACCCATCAAGGTGAGAGCTGCTCCAAAGAGAAAAGGATATATCCAAACTTTGTAGACTCACAAACTCATACAAAATATTAGTATGGTCATTTTAGTACAGGCTCGTTAAAGTGTGTAAGGTTGCTAACCTAAAATGTTTACAGGATTTGGTGAGATTAAAAAGCTAGATTGATGATGTTGTGGAGCTGCGAAAATGAATGAGTAAAAGAGCTGATAAAGTTCATTATGAAGCCGTCAACATTACAATAAATGAAAATATGAGTAATAAATTATGAGCGTACTGTATGTAATATATGTGTGTATGATGAAAAATTACAAGTAAGAATTAAATATACACTAATTTATAAGTCATTGCCATACTTTTAACATAATTTTGCCGCTGTAAATAAACTACTCCAGTGGAAATACTGAAGGCTGAAGCAAAAATAAAGTAACCGTATGATTTGTTAAAACGCAGCAGTCGTGTAACTTTCTAGTGGGTTTGTGGATGCAATTTTAATACATAAGCCACGCATTTATTGCATATGATGTACAATATATTACAAGTGAGAAAGCTAATGTAGTTTATTACGGGGGTTCCTCACATGCAAGGGAATTTAAAAGCTTTAGGCAAATAAATTTTATAAGAACTTTTGGATGCATTTTTCATAAACCTTTATTTATGCCATTCATTTTTCGGTATATTAACCATATTTTGTGATACATGTGAAAACTATAAAAGTTGATAAATAAATTTAAAAAATCCTTTTAAATATCACAATTTTGGTCAATTTAATTTACTCAAATATTTTAATTATGATAAACTTTTATTTGGAATATATTTAATTCATTTTTAAACCTTTTAAGACCCTCCTTAAGCTTATCATAATAAAACGATAATTCAACTACAAATGTCTAAAACGATCATATTACAAGATTAAGCCTAACAATCAACAATAAGTACTAACAATGAGCGGTGCTAATATATACTAACGTGTAGGTTTTTATATAATAGCTCTAATAATTGTAACTTTGTTTTAGTAATTATGCCCGAAATTTCACTAGCGTCATTGGCAGGTCAAATGAATATGATTCTTGTGGCAATTTACTCAATATACTCAAACAAGATTTTAATCTTATATTAAATAGTTATATATATAATTCAATTCGTGTGCTATTTGTAATAATAAAGCAGCAGCAAGTTAAAATCAGGTAAAAAAACACCAAATCAGATTACCATTTTGCTTCAATTGAATTTTTACTTCATCAACCTACTTGATATCAAAACCATGCAAACATTACAAACAAGTACATTTTGTTTAACTTTTTAGTTCACAAATTTTTCTAGCAGCAGCTTATTAAAATGGTTGATTAATAACACTTTGCGGTATAAAATACTATAAAATGTAACTTTTGAAACGGCAAATGATAAAGTTTTAACAACTATCAAGTTAAATATAATTTTATTGGAATTTTTTTGCATCTCTTACAATACTATGGGATCACGTCTGCCCAAATCATCTATTCCAAAATTTACATGAGTCCATAGGGAATGGCCAGCATATAAAGAGAATTTCGCGAATTTGACATCCTCCTTGCCACCAGTGGATAAGCTGAGGATGCTTTTTAAGTCAGTCAAGGGCATTGAACCACACGACAGCATTAAGGATTTGGCGTTGGTAGCAGCCAACTGGACCATCAGATGGAATAGGATTGCAGACCGATATGACTCTCCTAGAGAGATCGTCATCGAACACCGCCAATCATAGTTTTCACATACTGCAACAACCAGTTCTCCCACAATTAAGACTTTAAAATACATTACACCTATGGTCTACCGATTTAAAAGCTCTATGTATTCGTTATAATATTGTTAGTGATATTTTAGATCGAAATAACATTTTCTCACTAAAATGAGTAGTTTGAAGTAAATAAAAAATAACCCTCTAAACAAATGGTTAGCTAAACCAAACTGTCTATTTTACATTAATAAACCAGTTGTACAGCATCAATAAAAATCATTCCTACTAATTCTAATATTATTCTCACAAATGAAATATTGACAATTCGGTAAAAAATCGATTACTTGTTTTCTTCATCAACCCAGTAGATTGTAAAAAAAAACTTTTTATAAGCAACTTGGAATATTTTTCAAACTTACAAAAGTTCCTCTGGGGTAGAATGATTCATTCCTGATCTATTTTAAGCAGTAAACTATTCCCTTTATGATTAAGCCAATTTCACTTCATTTAACTGATTTTTACTAATGATAGTACAGGAGCTTAAGTAGCACTACATTTCAATGTTTTTTGTAGGCATTTTACTAGCTTGGTGGCTTATGCCTAACCAAACGATATAATATGTTACTTTAATGTCCAAAGAACCGATATCGACTTTATGTTCACATAAATACGTGAGGAAAATCCATCCAGGGCAATCCGCTGCTTCTGTTAAACATTTTTTCGGTTGATGATCCATACTCTGTAAAAATTGTTCAAAGTTATATACTTATTTTGCTGTATTCAATTTTATGTGGTTTCTCAAAGGCCTTTTTATCAGTGAAATGAATTCATGAAGTATTTGTATTTCTTACAATTTTCATTAAAGCTCTTGAATGATTATCTTGCTTGATGGCATGTCGAAATTGCAACCAAGCTTCCATTGTGATAGTTTCGCATATCAGTAAAACTTAAGAAACCACTTGTTTAAAACTTTTTTGTTGACGACACAAAAATAAAATAGGTTTATTTTCTTTACTGAAAATATGCTAGGCAGGAGGATGAAAAACAGCTGGAAGAAACCAATGCCAATTTTGAACTGAATAAAGCCATTAGAACATCAGAAAGAAGCACTGTTTCACATCAACTTTACGATGACATTATGAAAAATACTGCAGGGCAACATATGTAATCACTTTTATTTATATACGTATCAAACCAATTCAATAGTCATTAGCTGTGGCGTTCTTTCAAGTTAACTAATGATTTGTTGCTACATAAACAACATATTTCCGTTCTGCAATCACTTGACATCATTATTATGCCTAATTACCCTATATAAACTTGAAGCATTAGTAAAAGGAATTTATCGCTAATGAGTTAATAAAGACCTACTCCTAATACTTGGTATAGTGATTATTATTTTTGAGCTTGGCTTTCACAACGGCACTTATCCCGGAAAATCATTAAGATTCTATCAGAATGGGTGTGCGTTATGCTTTCCAACATTAAATACTATATTATAAATCTTTAAAAATATTACACAAACACACCACAAACAATTAAATAGAAACTTTGAAGAACACATGTAGTATTTTTGTGAGGTAAAAACTTAATCCAGTAAAAAATTTCACAAAATTCCACTATTCTTCACACTGTAAATATTACAGAATTGGTAGTCAGTTGTTATTACAAAATAGATCACAACTTGGCACTCCTAAGATTGCGTTTGGGCTCACAAACACAGATGTACACAGATTATTATAACCAGAAATGTGATTGAATATTTAAATACTAATGACCAGGTTGTATGTTGAGCACATGCACGAATGAACACAAGTATAGTACACAAGTAAAAAATACCACGAATAAAAATAATGCTATAAATAAACCTTATGGCAAAAGCATCAACAAAAGAATTGTTTTTGCCTTACTTCTAAGTAAGTACGAATATGAAACTTTGCAGACAAGGGATCTAAAAGTTATTTTTGAGCCTACTTAAACTAAATACAAAAGTCGTGATACTAATCTTCAAAAAAATCGATGAAAGAAGAATCTAGGTTGATGATAATGATGATTTTATGGTAATACTTGGCAGTGTTTTATGCTAATGTTATTTTCGAATAACTTGGTTCATCTAAAGCCTATGAATATCCCACGCATTAATACACATACTGTTTAAAAATAAATATCTTACTTAAATATAATTCGATACATACATACAATAGTAAATAAATCTACATTATTACAATGAAAGCAAGCGCATTAAAAACACAAGGTATGAATGACCACAGTTCTGACAGAATATTATGACTTCAGCGACAACATTGTGATAAATCAGAGGACAACACAACATTTATTTTTTTATATGCGGATGCATTTTGGTAAAGCAACAAGTACAAGCGTGCAACAATGCAAAACGCATCACAAGAAAAGCAAAATATCAAACGAATACTGGATGTTGTTGCATTGCTTTTTTTATTTTTGCCTCCAGCAATAAAATACACCCAGTAAGTCAGGTAAGGTAAGCTCAAGAAAACCGTTTCTAAAGATGCATGAATGTGAAAGCTAACATATGAGTTGAGAGATAGTGCTGAAATTAACAAAAAACCACAAGAGCTAGTTATAAAACCGTTAGAGAGTAATACTGAACTAATCAGGTTAACTCATAGCATTGAATTTAAGGAGAAGTTTCATAAAATTAAATAATTCTACTCAAAATAATTAAAAGGCTTATGCATTTAATAGGAAGTTCGGTTGAAAAAAATATATGTAAATCGAACGTATTTATAGACCAAAACAACTTCATGACGGGGCTGCAGTCGTGTCGTGAAAGTTGGCCCTGTATTTTCCCAGCATCCCAACGGGCATGTAGTATTATAGTTAGGAAAAAATCGGTTTGTTGTGAATACCAGATTTATGTTATATGCCAATACTAATATTGCAAATTTTGAGGCATAAAGTTCATTGTGATTTTTAATGGATAGTTGTGTGTAAAGACATTGACCTTAAAATCAAGTAAAAAGTCAAAGCTATTGAATAACTATGATGAATAAATTCATGGACTTAATATTTGGTACTTTTACAATTTTTCTCCGTAGTAAGGTAATATTTTTGTAACAAAAATCTTTATTGTAGCAATCAACATAAAATTTATATTAAATGTGGTTAGTAAATGAACATTTATGTTTTTTGGTATTTCAGCTGTAAAAATACAACCGTTTAATAGTGAAAACATGTTTACAATTATCGCTGAAAAGGATTAATTTTTAGTGCAGCACTTATTACAATAAACTGTATATTTTATAGTAACAAAAATGTAATTTAACTATAGATAACGACATTTTACCAAAATTAATATTAAACTTTTGTGTTAAAACAGCGTTTTTTTTCAAACGTCAACATCGAACAAATTTTCTTACATAGCACATAGATACATATATTAGTGATATATGGTGAATACTTGTCCTTAAACATATTTTGACATCTTTAATCATCTGAAATGTTCTACTACAAAGGTCATTATGGTTACGGAATGAAGACCCTCATGAGTTAATGTTGGATAAATTGCAGAAAACAGGGAATAAGAGTCCCTTAACAATTCGTACACACTTAACGAGGTTAGGAATACGCTTATTGAAATTTTTAAATTCGTTTTAAAATATTTTGAGTTAATTGCCAAAAACGTTCATTGCTATCTTAATAACCTGGGAAATACGTTGTGACTAAAACTTCAGCTATTCCAATTTTAAAAGTCGGTCATGCATAGTCTTGAACTTTGTGTCTCAAGAGAAACGAATGTGCCATTGTTACTTTATTTCCTCAAAAGTGGTCGTCAGCAGTAAAAATACATGTATACTTCATGTTGCTCTGTTTAAATTGAGCACATGTCTCCCTCCTCAATACTTACAATGACATTTTACCAAGCATAATAATTTTGAGTTCCAAGGGAGAAATTATTGAAGAAGTAATTAGCATTGAATTCAAAACCTGGTCAAAGTTCATAAATAATCAATTTTCTGGCCGGGCTGGTTGCCACAACTATAAATAAAGTAATTCCAGACATAGCTAGCAAGTAGTGTGTATCCAATTCTGTATACATTACGATCCCGTAATGTGTGCATCTACATGTTCGTCCTTTGTCTGTTAAACTCGGTGATTTATAAGTGAATTCAACATAAATTTCTAGTTATTAAATACAGCATTCTAATGAGGTTTGTATGCCCTCTGCATGTAAGAAATGTCTACCGAGATTATTAGTACTCCATAGTTTTAAAGTTAAACACTCTTACTAAAGATAGTAGTTTAAAAAAATTGTATTGACATACAATTTTTAAAGCTTTATTTGTTAAATTACTCGTTAAAATATCGGACAGAATTGCAATACATTTTACAAATGTGTATGGTGCATGTACATTCACAGGAACATTTTAACCATAGAGTTAGTTTTAATGTATTCATTAGTATGCGAATATCAACGTTGACAAAAATAAAAACGAAAGAATTACTTTCCCTGTTCCCTAAAGTTATAGATAAATGACCAAAAGAGGTACCTTTATGAAGGCAGCATCTAAACTTTATAATGATAAATAAACCGGTAAACCAGACACAACAAAACTGATCAAATTTTTAACACTCTTTATTGCAACATGTTTCGCTTAAAAAATTGCTTCATCAGGCAACAGAGTGGAGTTAATTAAGTGTTATAATTTATTAGCTTAATTTAACGTAATTATAAATAAAAAGCACTAGGCTAGTAGCTGTGATGCTACGTGTCAAAAAGTACACAAAATGTACAGTCTATGCTCAACAAACAGAGCTAATTGCACGCAAAGTGCATTTTATTGATTTTTTCTGTAATGCAATTTTAAACAAAAATAACGAAAATAATCATAACTGGCCGCCTGAAGATGTCGATACAATAAACGATGAAACCGGTTGCGGTAAACCAGTAACTAGAGTGAAAGAAGTCATTTTTAATTTTCATGAATCAATTTCACACAGAACTTTCTACTGCCCTTAATCTGATAACAAAATATATAGTACGTACGTAACTTGCCTTTCGTAAACTAGCCATATGAGCAATCTTCTTACTTACAACAGCCACAAGTTCGAGAATTATCTGTTTGCCGACAATAGTTTAACAACTTAAGTAAATGTCCCATTAAAAGAAATCAACGAGAATTGGATTTTCGGATCGGGTCGTGCAGCATATACCTATTATGGATGTTTCTTTGGCGTGAATGCTCAAAGATTAATAGGCCCAATTAATACTGGATATGAATAAAGGAAAAC
>JAQFZG010003576.1:0-13339 GCA_034695465.1 Entomobrya nicoleti | reverse complement strand
CAGCAAATATAAAGGAAGTATACGAATTCCATTTGTTAAAGCGTCCTTCCTATCGACGAGTTTGCGCCAAATTATGATCAGCGGATTGACTACACCAGTGGATTGTGTAATGTAGCGACAGAAATTGTTTCGGTCAAATGACGGTCAATGCTGTTTCAAGGAAGCTGACCGTAATTTTTTAAGTTTAAAACTCATTCAGTTAAGTGTAACCCTGTTAAGTAATCCCAGTGCATTGCAACAATAAGCAAGGGTGAAAAACTTGGTATTATGAAGAATGCGAACTTCCAGAGTGATAAAGTCGCTTGTAGCAGGATTAATTGTAGTTTGTATTTTTGTTAAACACCATACTTATTCATTCATGCTCACTTTGAAACAGTAATATTTAGAAAATATTTGGCTAATCGTCGTGCGTCATTTATGTATATTACTTTTGGCCAGACGTCGTAAGCATATTTTTGTAATTTTGTCAATCGACGTATCTGAAAAATATTTTTTTGGTCAAATGTCGTGCTTCAAGTAGCAAGATGATTTTCTTCAAAAAAATGCAAATTTGGTGCACCGTCGTTTTGGCGAAACGTCGGACAATCATACATATAAGTACCTTTTATTGTGAATTTTTACATTGACAAATTGGCAAATATATTATGTACCAAAATAACTGTGAATGTTTAAATAAACGTTAAGTATAATCATTTGTACTGCTTTTATATAAAATCAATAAAGCGAAATGACAGTCATTTTATATCAAGTGAATACATAATCAGATTTTTGAAACTTTTAATATAACTTGTGTTATCGTTATAAACACACCAATACATAGCAATATTAATAATTAAATAAGTATATAAATATTCAGTGAAAATCTTCTTGTACAGTATATATTTTTGGTTTCTCCTATTTCCCTCGAAAAAAAACGGAATGATGTATATACATAATTTGCAGAAAACGATAGAAAAAAATAACAAAAAAATAGCCTGTTTAACTAAATGAGGTAATATTTTGATGACTGACATAGCCATTTGAACCTTGAACTGAACCATCATAATCTGCGCACTGATGCGTATGAGGATCCTCGTTATGATTGTTGTATTTTGGATTATGATGATTATCAAAATGAGTAGAGTCGATGGATCCTAGTCCACTATCGTTTTTCTGCCTTTTTTGCCGTCTACTACTACTGCTTTCAGTACTGGCACCACCATTTGTTAATTTGATCTGCGGTTCTATCTGCAATCCGTTAGTCATCACTTCAGGTGGTTTATTGTTGAACAGCATGTGGTTAGGAACATAATTCATGTTATCGACCCCTTTGATTCCATTATCGCCCACTTTTAAATTTATATGACTATCGTCTTCGTCCGTCGAGTTTCTGTCTGGTGAGTAAGAGTCCCTCAAACCATAAACGTCCTTTATGTCTGGTGGCGAGTACTCAATTTGAAGGGTTAGAGCATTGTTTTGATTTTGTTGTAACCCCGATTGTTCTCCTGGTGGTGGTTCTGGAGCTTTTATTACATTTAAAAACCGGTATCCATCATTATGTGCTTCTAACCTTGGCTGATGAATGACTGCAGTTGTGTCAATGTTTTTGTACTGAGGGGACATTGGAGCATGTTGAAGGGCAAGGGGGGATGTGGGAGAAAGTGGTGGTGGATTTGGCATGAGATAACCAGAAGAATCAAGTTCTTCTGGGTCGGGTACATTTTGATACTTTCTCTCAGGGGAATTTCTTTGGCTGTTTGGGTTGTACTCTGTTTTCCCCATTGTTAGTAAGTAGTCGGTCTGACCTGACATAATGTACTCTTGGTTAATACGCATGTAGGGTGCATTAAGGTCGACGTAATGGTCACGAAGACCTTCTTCCATCATGTCCCCGATTCTGTCGACTAGTGCGGAGAAGGTGGGTCGTTCTGTGGGCTCCTGGGCCCAACATTCTAGCATAATATCGTATACACAGGATGGAGCTAATGGGGGCTTTTCCATTCTGTATCCTTCGCTTATACGTTTGTAAAACCTTTCATCAGCTTCCATTCCTAAAGAATAAAAATAAATTTTTGAACTTAAAAAGTTGCTGTCACATGAAAAATTTCTAGTTACAATTACGCGTGCAAACATAATTAATTGAAATGTATTCTATTTCCTATTTCAGTAAAATACTATCAAATGGATATATGGAGTTTCTAATTGTATACCTGGATATGGAGTTTTTCCAAGTGTGAAAAGCTCCCAAAGGACCACTCCAAATGACCAGCAGTCTGACTGTGTGGAGAATAGTCCGTAGTAAATGGATTCAATTGCCATCCATTTAACTGGCAAAAGAACTCCCTGCACACAACAATCAAAATAAATATTTAAACCCGTTTCGCAGAAACCCATTGACCAAGTTATAAATACGTAAGTAATTGAGAACAAATTTTGCAAATTAACATGACAGTATATATAAAGCACCATAATAGTCGGAATTTCGTGATGATTATCAATACCATGGTAGCTTACCTCACTCTTCTTTTTATACTTATAATCTTTGTACATCTCTTTGGCCAGTCCAAAATCGCAAATTTTTACGACATTGTTTTCAGCCAACAGAACATTTCTGGCTGCTAAATCTCCATGCAAAACCTACGATTAAAAAAGATATAACCAGTTATATCAAACATCATATCACACAAGCGAGATAATTATTTACATAGCTTTACTTACTTTTCTGGAGGCTAGATACTCCATTCCTCTCGAAATTTGGAAAGCCCAACAAAGTAAATCTGTTGTTCGTATGGGTTGAACCTCCCGAGCTTGATAGTCACCTCTGTAGTGGTCTTGCCACTGCGATCCACATGATGACCTTCGTTTCGTTGTGCCATCAGTAGTCACTGGTCCATTGGACAAGTAACTTATACCAGTACAAACGCTTTCCACCTGGCTTTCTGCGACATAGTGTTCCGTGCTACCCCGATTAGGAGTGAGTAGCCCACTAGTGATCTGTTGAAAGTTACCTTCCCGAAGTGGTATGCTGTTTGCTCTGTCCTGGTCCACTAGGTTTGGCCCGTTAAACTCTTCTAACGTTCTGTAGCCATTACTAGCTGGCTTCCTGGAATTACCAGCATCCATGAATGTCAATTGAGCGTAGTGGAGCGTCCTTTATATCGGCATTATAAAAAGTGTATCCGGAGCATTTTTTTGTAACAAATTGCATTACAAAATGTGCGCACATGCAATCACGCAACAGTTTAATTACAAAAAAATGCATGCAAGGTAATTAAGGTAGACCAGTAACCGAAATCCCGAACCAGGATACAGATTTTCGTCGGAAAAAGGTTAAAAGCAATAAATTATATTGCAATATTCAAGTTTCAATTCCAAATCCCCAACCAATAGCCAAAACAACATAAAGAAAAAGCAAAAAAACAGAAATTTACCGTTAGATCAATTAAAATAAGGATGTGCTATTGCAACTATAAAAACTGAAGTTTTACTATTGTGCAAAAATATGTTCATTGTTTCTGCTAATTTGTTTCTAGTATTGGAACGTTAAATTTTAATAACACAATGTTTGTTTCATGTGGTTAAAAGCAATTTGTAGTTTTTAGAGTTGCAGTTTTAATTAAATAAACCAAATAAACTGAAAATTCGTGCGTTCAATTCATGCATTACGAATTTTGTAATAAAGCCTAAATACTTGAGCACATACCTTTGCGCTTGAGACTGCGCACTATTGCGATCCGCTGGTCGGTCAATGTTCGTGTCAATTATTCCTCTGGCCGGATCCAACTGATTAATGAAGGTCCTTTTATTACGATGCATGTAACTCAACAAGCTTCCATATTTACAGTATTCAACAATGACAAAGAGTTCCTCTGAAAATTAAGTATAAAACGTTAATTGAATAAGTTCACTAGATAAGTTCATTGAAACCTAGCGTATACATACATACATATGTCATACAAATAATGTAAAAAGTTTTAATTTAATCATTCGAAATAAATTGAAATATCGCACTCTTTTTGGCCAGATTTCTCGTGCACGCTCCGAGCAAATTGACAACATTAATATGCTTCCCCAAATGAACCATTATTTTCAGCTCAGACATTAACGCCTTGAAATGACTTTCATCAGCATTGGGCTTAACCATTTTGACAGCAACTGTGGTTTTTTGTTCTGTATCCAGAATCCCAATGGCATCAGCTTTAACAACACGACCAAATGCCCCAGCTCCAAGTTGAATACCTACAATGGGAACAAATACAATTATTCAAATATGATGCGAAGTACATATTATGATCTATATTATTGAAAAATAATCATTCGTTTTAAAATGCTTGACCAATGGATACCAGTATGGATATATTTTCTGTAAAGCTACATTTATGAATTTTAAATCTCGGCAATAATCGAGTTGTACTTACCTAACTTCAAACGCTCTTTTGGAAATTCCCAGCGAGAGTCAAATGGTAGCAGGTATGCTTGGTCTGTTACACTCATTTCAGGATTGATATTTTCTACAGCGCCATTATAGAAGTCCTTTTGTTTTATTTCTTTCAAGAATCGGTTCATCTCCTATTCAGTCACAATTAAATAATAACATTAAAAAACTATCTTCACACTAATTTTCTAATATTATGCATGTATTCAATTTTTGTTCATTACCCCTTGTTTGTATTTATATCTTGCAAGTATAGCACCAAATATTATAACCGCCAGGAATAACGACAAAATAATGGCTAGTGCTGTGTTACTGAACGTTCGTGTGCCTAGATATAAGTTACACCAACAAAAGTATTTTTTAAACATTGGTTTCATATGGAATGGAACTAATTGGTATAAAAGGGATTTCTATCTAACCTGTAACTGCAATGTCGAAAAACGCTGACACGGTTCCATTTCGATTTTCAGCCGAACACTTAAACCGTCCTTGAGCTTCAGCAGGGACATAGTTCAATAGTAAATTTCTGTTATCCTCTGATATGGAGTACTTTAATTCTTTTAATTCTCCAACATTTCCCCATTCTTTCATTGGATGTTCATCCTAAAATTAATGTTAATCATTTCATTGCTCATACATTTGTAAAATAAATGCACAAGAGTGTAAACATGAATTTCCAAACTAACCCATGTCCACGTAACGACTGGTTTCGGGCGCCCGGTCACATTGCAGATTAGTTCCTGTGTTTCTCCTAACTTCAATGATATTTTAGAATTGTTCAAATTGGTCGACTCCAAAAACTGAGGACTCGCAATGCCTAAAAAGTTACGAGAATAGTTTTAACTTGAACATTAATCGTATAAAACTGGACTTGTATGATTTTTTATTATTACTGAGGACATCCAAATGGTAACTGGCTTCCAACTTTGGACTGCTTCCCCCAGTTGTACATCTGTATGTGCCTGTTGCAGACTGTTCAATGTTTTTGATTACCATGGTGTTTCTTCTGGACCATTGTGTTTCCTCAGTTGTGAATTTGGCTAAATTTACAAACATAAAATGACAGTTTCAGTTTGGGTTGCTATTTGGTTTGGAATTAATTTACTGTTTTTCACAATTGTGTACCTAGGTGAACTGGCTTTGTAGTGGTTCCATCAGCTTGAACCCAAGTAATGTTCTCATCTTCATAATCCAACTTTGAAGCTACACAATCAAGTTTGAGGTCATCTCCTTCAACGACTTCTTCTGGTTTAATTATCGTGATGGCACCAGTACCGGGGTAATCTGCACAAATAAACCCATTTCCAACATTATTAAACTAGCTAATTACGTTAAACTTTATTTGATTTTTGTTTTTGATCTTACCAACAATACGAATTTGTTTTGTGAGCGAAACTTCTTTTGGATTTTTAATATTCTTAGCATGGCATGTGTAGTTTCCATGATGGGTCCCATTAAATTCAATTGTTGATATGAAACCATGTTCGATCTTTTCGTTGTAACTTTCTGATGTCTTCATGCTAGCCTCACAACTTCTGGTCGAGTTACACTTCTGCCACGTCCAATAACTTTCCGGTGGAGGATTTGCCTCCACTTTACAACTGATTAAGCACGTATGCTGAAACATACAATTAATGGGAGATTCTGCAGGGCCGTCTGATTCAATTTTTAGAATAGGTGGTGCTAACAGGGATAAAAATTTATATTAATCGTAACACTTAGACAGGACTTGGTAAATCTAAAACAGAAAAGTATAAGTTTGAAAAACTGTGTGACATACATATAACTGTCAAATATAAATCCAATGTTTTGTGCTCATGCGGGTGCTCATTGAGATAAACGTGGAATTTGTAAGGGCCCATATCTTGTAAAGTGACATGGTCAATTTCCAACATAAATTCCCCTGGCTTTGTGGTGTTTGTAATTCGAAATCTATGAAACTTGATTTTATCTGAACGCATCTCCTCGTTATCTTTATTTTGCCAAGAATAATCAAATTTTATGGGATAGCTGGTGATGTTAATGATCCATCTGGCTGTTATCCCGCTTTTGGCTTCAATGTTTTTAATCCCTACGTAGACATCTAAAAATGATTCGCCATTGTCTAAGGTCAAACAAAACATTCATGTTTTTAATTTCCATGAGTTCGATTATGAGTTTTAATTTTTTGGTTTCCTTTTTCATTTTTAAGTGTAAAGATATTTTTGCACGTAATAAATACGTAAAAGAAAAATATACATACGTACCATAAACTTTGACGGTTTTGGTCCTATATTTCGGAATTCCGGTGCCGGCATCAATGCTGCAAGTATAGTTACCAGAATCTTCTTTCCGTGCACCTTTTATAATTTTTTGCACTACCCATTTTTTATAGTTGGGTCGCGGAGTAGATGTATATTGACCTGGAAGGTCTGTTACTCTTGGATCATTCTTGATTAACATAAAATTAAAATATATATATTCGTAATTATTAAAAAATATATATACAAACAAAACTACAAATAATATCTCATTAAAACTTACATTCGGTATAGGTGTAATTATATTAAGTTTATAGAATATATCAAGTTTTTGCTCGGTGGAACACACGACTGCAAATTCATCCCCCACCGATAACGAGCCTCCATCGGTGATGCTCATCTGGAGATTATTTTCAACATTAACCGTTCGTACTGGATAAACAAGAAATGTAAAACATAATGTATCATTTCTGCTTTTCATTTTAATAGGTACACAGATTTGAAAGAAATTTTTAAAATAACATTGAAAATAAAAAGTAACATAAGCAATGATTGAAACACGGCATAACAAGAACAACAACATGCATATATTTTACAAGATCACGTCAGGCGTCAAATTAAGAAATGTCATAAGTAATGAAGATGATATGATGCAAACATATACTAATTAATAGCTCAGAGAAGAAGTTTGGAGTTGGACCATAAAGCCAGCCAAAGATTATATTTAAAAGAGACATGTTTCAAGGTGCCACAATGCAATGATATAAACAGTTGATTGTACTGCCCTATCATGAAAAAGACTTGACAAAACCAACATTTAAATAGAGAAAATTGATAAGAGCCAAGCTGTCAAAGATTTACTTAATCAAAATCAAAATTTCATTATGTACCATATACTCCGAGCCTTAAGGTTGTAGAATTTTCTCGATTTCTATAAGTAGCTTTGCAAATAAACCAAGAATCATGGTCCGTCATTTGCACGGATCGCAGAGTGAGACCCGTCTTTGGGTTGTAGTTCTTGTTGTTAGTTAAGTTTATCTACGTATGAAATTATGTATTTATCTTTCAAGTTATAAGCTGTGCGGGAGTATACTGTTTTTTTTTTAAGTTTAGTCTTTAATATTTAGTTCTTGCTGTCCAGTAACTACCTTTTCGTCGTTAGTTTGATTTATAATTTCTATTTGAACTTCAGGGAAGCTCGGCCGGCAAGGTAAAAGAGAGTCAGATCCCCGAAATGCAGTTACAAAAAGATTGATTGGTGGAACCAGCAAGTTATTTGTATCTACCAAAGTATAAGTATGAAGTTGTAATGCATGTCAGTGGTTCAAATGTCTTGATTAAATACTTCAGAAAACAGTCATCAGAAGAACAGCTACCAATATCCCAATTCCCATTTGCTAATTTAGTAGCTTTCTAATTAATTAAAAGAAGCCCCTTTTGTCGCGTAAAAATTAGTTTATTGCAGTTATCATGAAGCATTATTTTCCCAAAATGTGTGTTCAATTTTCTAAAATTGGAATCAATTCTATAAATATGAGTTTGTGGCTAAAAAGATAAAATAATTTACCATTTATCCAAACGAAAATAACATCAAAAGTCAGCTCATCCTCCGAATCGCTAGATATATTGTCGTTGTAGCTACAAAAGAATTGTCCAGTATCAGTTCCCTTGACATTGGAGAGTGTAAGGGTTGAAGTATATTTTCTGAGATCTCCAGGAGAAGAGGTTATGTTAACCCGTGGATCTTCTAGGAACTATGGAACAATCAAAGATAATGTTTTCTTAATATGCTTGATTAGTGTTTGAGGCATTTTTACTCATTGTGTAAGTTGTTGTAAGTGTAGTTTTACGAAGTGTAAAAACTATTTTTCCAGGTATTATTATACAAAGAACGTTGTTTTTGCAATACTGAATGAATACACAGTATGAGAAATGATAAGAATGTGCATTTTATATAAATAATGGTATCTGAACAAATAATCTGTCACAAATTCTTTGCTTTTCAGGATCTATCGTTTTAACTCATATGAAGAACTTTTCATGTAGCCTGTATGCTTCATCACATTTCTTTTGGAAAAATTTGGAAACAGGCAATAATTAAAAAATATAGTTGACCCAATTAACCCCTTACGAGAGGCTAGGGCACGTTTAAGTTCAAAACATGACTTCGAAAGTCGCGCCTCCCGCCAAAACTGTTAAAGATATTAACTTAATTCTTTTTGATTCTGAGAGATAAATAATGGTTTTATTTAGCCCTTTTAATTTTTCTTCAAAAATCGAAACCGTTTTTGAGAAATATTGGATTATAATGATTTTTTTAATACGTAATAGAACGAATTCAGAACTGCTCATCTCGAGTTCATCTTTTAGTGAACAAGTATGAAATATGAAATTTCATTTCTCAAAACATCAAAAATAAAAAGTAATTGAAATTCGACGATTTGGAATTTTTCAATAATTTCAATCACCCATATTTATATTTTAGTATTTCGCTTTTCATGTATAGCGCTTATAATTTTAGTAATTTGCTAAAAACACAGACATAGGTACGCATTATGATAGGTATGCATTACCATCGCAGCAGATTTATAATTTTCACCGTTGATTTGATAATAATATTATCTGTTCGTTAGAACGAAAGAGTAATGCACAAATGTTGATATTCCACCAAGCCTAATATATGTCATATTTAATCAACAAAAGGTCCATAAAATCCTGAGAAGTCCAGTCATTTCATATTACTATTATTAACTTACACGTGGACCGCCATGTTTCCATAAAAGAGGCTTGTCGCCGTGACATGTCAGCCTTAAGTCTTCACCACTGTACAGCGTTATGGAATCGGATGGTATTATTGTTGGAGCGCTCACATCTGTCGCTGAACAAGGCAATGCAATATCTGAAAAAATTAAGAATACATAACAGTTGACATTAAATTCAACCTGAATTCACATTCGATTTAAAAGAATTAGCGAATATATGTAATGTTAGATTAACATTAGGCGACAATGATATTTTGAATTTATTGAACCCTTATTCAGTTAATATTATTAGCTTCATTCGCATTCGAAAGTCAGTCATGCATCTTTTGTCTAGACAGTTATTTTAAAGCAAAAGCAAGGCACTCATGTACTCATCAAGAAAATATGGATTTGGAATGGTCATTCATCACCAGCCGTTTTTTATCGCTTAAATGCACCGGATGTTTTCATGTGTCCAAGTTATGACTATTATGTTGATGACTAAGAAACAAGCAATGGCTGCGGTTGGTTGTGATAAGCTCATTCTCGTATGTCAAACAGTGGAGCATGACAGTGAGCATCAAAATATTTGCTAACTTTATCTATAAGCAAATGATTAAAAAATGATGAAAACTTTAACAAATGAAAAATTTAACAAGAGTTAAATTTGACTGACAACACGACTGTAGTTACTGAAGTTAAAAAGTAAAGCCGATTTCAAGTTTCGAATTTTTTGGATTGATGAATATAAACTCGAATTTAATCGTGTCTGGTTTATAAATAAATATGTATATATATATATGTATCTGTACTATGTATTCTTATGAAAATGTATATAAATTTGAAGGTAAATTTTTTAAAATAGTATTTATAAAAAATTCATGATGTTTTCAGTTTATTTTTCATTCCATCATTCCGATCAATTTAAATCATTGGTTACATTTTATTTGTCCACATTTCACCGCGAAACAACTCATTTCTTAGGGTCATCATAAGTATAAGTTACATCACCTAAGCTTGAAGTGGCTACTGCATTCTAAATTCAAGCTCACTTTGTCTAATTAATTACAATTTTCATTGCAAGTTTTGTAAACTTATTAAAATGGTTGTTCGTATACATCTTCATCATTCAACACACATTATTAGTGTATGAGGCCGTGTGCCCATGGCAATAAATATCATCAGGTAGTAATATTATCGTATGTGCAAATTTTAATGCTCAAAGCTTAATGCTACTTAATTTAGGTATCGTGTTTTCCATTACATTCTGCAGTGAATGGCATCCATTAGTATTCCATGATCGTCAATTGTGGGAAAACCAGCAGATCCCATTCAGATTATCATTTGAATGTACACAATATATTAAATCTGTGTACAGTGTACTTAATTGTGCATAAAAAAATAGTTTGTTTATGGAAGTTTTATTTTATATAGCGAATGCAATGTAAAATGCGCGTAGTAGCTTGACGTTTTTTTGCATGCGAATGATGCACCACATGTAAAACTCTTTATTTTTTTACCTGCCTATAACAATGGTTTTTATTTATAAAAACGTAACACATTCTTATTACTATTACTTGGTCTCAGTCGTCATAACATTCACAACCAAGTCATTTAGCATTTCCATCTGTAAAGCTTGTAACAAGTCATCATGTTTTTTAGCTTACAGCTTACGAGCTGATGAGTGATGCGTATTGTATGCTTTAGTTTAGACCACAACTTACTATAACTGATTGACCTTGAAAGTTTTCATGTGATGCTTCTGTTACTACTATCCCACAAAGTCCATAATATATATATACATTTTACACTACATTCGCAAAGCGAACCTCATACTTTTAAACACCTTCCATTCGACCGGGACATATCTTGCGGTTTGTTAATGCAGAGGAGACTGAGGAGAGTATCTTCCTATAACTTTGACTAAATCTCAACGCAGCCCGAGACTCTTAAAATATTACAAAGTTTGCTCAATGTGGCATTCAGCACTACACTGCTAGTGTAATGGATTGTGCAAAATGTAAAATCAACTTGACTCTTTCTTCCTTTCACACTCACATGAAAACTGCAAACAGACTATTGAAGCTGGACAGATTGTACGCAGTGATGATGCTACTTTGAACTTTCAAGGTAAACTTTAACTCCAAATAATGAGAATTACTACAAGATGTGTGGTTTAGGTTAGGTTATATGTATGTGAATATGCAAACGTTTTGTATGCAAATTAAGTGTGTGTAAAATACTTAAGTTCTCTGTGTGTGTTATTTGTAAGAAGCCAAAAAGCTGGTACGTCATCTCAAGCCTTCTGATTAATCTCAGGCATTGTTTTTTTAAGAATTGCATTTTAAATTTTACGCGTGGTTTTAAAAGAATTCCCGAAAAAATGACTTGACACTTTATTGGACAGATTCTGCTACTGTTTACATGAACCCACCTACCTCCCGATTATATTCCTGGCGATAATTACTATTTTGATGTCTACTTTTCCACTTTCGCAGGACTCTAACAGGAAACCTCGTTTTTTTGCATAGAAAACATCGACAGATTACTTCAACTAAGTATCACGGCATGGTCAATGATGTTCGTTTTACACTATTTTTTGGTAATGATGATAGATGACTAATGTCGGCACCAAAAGATGATTACCAGATCACCGTATGGCGCGATATTTATCCTAAATTGTAAATCCACGTAAATTATATATAACATGGTGCAGAGGTTTCAATAAATCTCTGAACACATTTACAAGATCAACTGTAGGTCGCTGCGATGAAGATAAGGAAGATTGTAGGTAATACGTTAAGTATGTGAACAGTGATGGTGGTGGTTAAATAAATTAGCTAGTACGGGTTTAGTATAGCCTATTAATATATTGTAATTGATAAAAGATGTTTGTCCGATGTTGCTGCTTGTTAATTGCGAAAATACACTGTTTGTGTATGCATTTAAAAATCGACATATAATACATTCATTTCTACATCTCTTGGTGCTGTGGGTTGGGTACAAGTAATAATGCAATGCCATTTATCATCATTATGCTATTCTGTAACTGTATGAATATGTATATTTAATACAAATTTTCGAACTAGATATATGCAGTACAAATTTGTTTTTGCAAACTGGAAATTATGACGATCTTTTCCAAGAAAAAAAATTAGCTCAGAAAGTAAGAATTTGTCTTGAGAAAAATTGAGGATAAGGGAAGAAAAACATGAAAGTAGGCCAAGTAAGTTTAGCTGTAAAGAAGAGATATGGAGAAAAACAACTCGAATCTTCATATTTTTTATGTAACGTCCCGTATCTAAGTTGTTATCACCAAACAGTGCGTGTTTTATCGAATCATGCTCCCAAAATTTTTGAATGATTAAATGAATGGAAAAATTGATAACTTTCCTGCATGACAGGGCACATACAAAACCTTTGCCATTAAATACATAATGTTTACGAAGATGTAATATCAGTAACGGATGTACATGTCCGATTTTTGGAGATGGATTTCTATGAATGAACAGTGAATAAGCAGCAAAAAGTCGATTGGGAATTTTTTTTGAACTATAGCTATGTTGGATTTGAACACAGTACACACACATAAATGCTCGACAAAAGTCGAGTCGAATGTTATTGTTTATTTATTTTCTTACCCCATGAGCATTTCCCTATAATTTGCTTCATAAGCTGCTACTCTTAAGTTTTCTGTTTATTTGAAAATTTGACCAAATGACGTAATTTCTATATGGATGCTACCTTACCGTCTAACTTATATTGAAACATTTTTGAAGAAAAAGAATGCATTGTATAGTGCAAATATTTAGTTGTGGTTTTACAGTCCAGTACCACGTGTCTATATAGACACGCTACGTGTCTATTTAGACACGTGAAAAATGGCCTCTACGTGTCTATATAGGCACGTAGCGTGTCTATATAGACACGTAAAGAATTAATTA
>JAQFZG010003575.1:0-13341 GCA_034695465.1 Entomobrya nicoleti | reverse complement strand
TGTAACGTAGGGGAAGGGGTCCGATTTTAGCGTTAGGTAGTTATCGAAAACTTTAGTTTTCGGGCGTTCTGCTCGTACCATAATAAAATGCATGAGAACTCAAATTGTACGTTACTCAATATTATGGTGTAAAAATGCTTCATTTGTATGCTTTTTCAGGGTATTGGTAGGTAGAGTATGCGTGAGTACAGTACAGGACAGGAATAATAACAATTACAATTCATAATAAAAAAATGGAATCACCTCAGTGAAAATTCCATTACTTTTACACTAATCCCCCAAGCGTATTATTTGTACTAAGTTGCTTTCATAACAGTGCGGATAGCGAACTCTTTTTTATTGCTGCCATTCTTATAGTATTCGCAATAGACATGCCGTGACTGGAAACAGTAATACCGTGAAAAGTATACTACATAATACTAAAGGGGTAAAAGGAAAAACTCACCAACTTCCATCTATAATAATAATAATCTAAACTAGAAGTAAATTCTGACAATTTGGAATACAAACTGGCATAAAAATAAGTATAACAGTTATTAACTGTTTTCATACTATGAAATTCATACTATGTAGCCAAAATGGAAAGCGTGCTACCAAAACTGACGTCTGAGCTTGGCAGTGAGCGGTCATTCATCTTCCACACTTTCACATTATCTTATTTACATTCTTACGGCACCATTTCGTATATATAACAACTTTCATGCAAAAATGTTGTGAGATTCAACACCAAAGCCTAACACATTTTCATACATTCATTTATTTCCCCAAGTCTGATAGCAAGTACAAAACATGTCTGTCAACATCAGGAGAAAGTGTTATCTGTTTTTATAAAATGCCAGCAATGTCACAGTCACATAAACTAAAAACCTCTAAAAATAATCCGGTTATAAAAATGGAAGTGTGACTATTCTGGATCAACTGTCACGATATATTTATGAGTGTTTTTGTCCAGAGTGAAAAATATAATGCTGTTTTTGTATGTATGTATTGTACCTCATAGCTCTGCTCACAGCTACTATACTATTTCAGTGGTAAATTCTTGCATTAGTTCACAATACACAAACACACCGTGTTGATTTTTCCGTGCATAGTTTGTACTACTTTTGTTCGGCTCCTTCCTGCCTTGCCTTTGAAACTAAACTAAAGTAAGTGTGACGTTTAGTTTTCATGTATTATTTATTTTTTTTACCGTGGCTTACCACACCACACAAACACAAGGGGAGGAAGTTAAAAGTCAACCTTACTTTAAAACTTTTAGTTTTTTAGCGTGAAAAGATCCTTAAATTCTATCGGGAGAAAAAAGTAATGGTATAGTATTGCGCAAGTATAAATAGGTATTAAGAGACCTATTTACAGCCACATCACACTAAATTAAATTGCTATACAAAACTTTAGATATAAGTAATATTATAGTACCCAAAGGAAAACGGCGAGAGGAAAAAAGGAGGAAGGCTCCAAGGAATAGTTTTTTTTACTGTACATTTCTCCTTTTGTATTATTCATAAACGTTACAGAGCAAAACATAAGCTTTCATCTCTACCATCACCGTGAACTAAATGGAAAAAATTAACTAAAGATTAGTAGCAAAAAGTTGCTTAAAACGGAGAAATAATAAATTCCTTTGCACCTCTAATGCAGCAGAAATTTTTACACTTGCTGCAGTTTCAGTGCAATTTATTCCATAAGCCAAACATGCAAAGATCCATACTCTTTTGCTTTTAGCAAAGTCTACCACCTTCTGATTCACAGATGTGGAATGTGGGTAATTTAATTGTGCATACAAAAAATTATACGTGTATTTTACACAGGATATTTGAATCTCTTCATCGTGTTCGTGTTTGTTACTCTAATTCTGTCTTGCACAAAAACATTTATTTTGGATGTTTATGGTAAAATACTAGGTAAATATATGTAAGATACACGTATTTTGGACACACTAGTTGGCGTTTTGTTTGCGAGAAAAAGTCAAAGGCCAAAATTAAGTGCTGGTTTTATCTGAACCCTTTAATTACATCCCAAACACACAGGTCAATTATAACCAAGTATAGAGAGAAACCATGTTACTTCATAATCACTAGTCTTGTAGCTGCTGCTGTAATTATATGAGAATGCTGTGCAATTGATACTTGGTGCGATTGCGTGGTATTGTGAGGCGCATACGAGGCGGTTACAAATACAGAGATGAATTTCTTCTTTTTTTGTTGGTACTACTGTTGGTAAACGTAGATTATTTGCAGTTATTATTATTTATGAGAAAAAATTCAAACCAATATAATAGCTACAATCAAGTAACTATTTACCAACTTGGTATATAGTTGGAGCATTGTAGATAACTATCAAATCTAAATATTTACTATTCACTTTATATAACACACCAACCAACATACAATCAAGGGAGTGAAAGCAAAACAGCGATCTATTTATTGAGCGTTGCAAGAACTACAACTATTCTGTGTATAAAGATTCGTAAAAAGTGTAAACTCCAGGTACGCCGAATTATGGTGGTACACCACCTAGCATTTTAATTCATTCATTACTCATTACTAAGAACGATACCGCGTCGCCAATACCTCTTTGTCTTCGTGGTACACATTTTGTTAGCATACTCCTCCGATCCGACATAGCTACACGCCAATGCAATCAGGTGAAACGTGTATAATCTCATCAAACGCTACTGCAAGTGGTATTTAACCAAATTAAACAAGAGAAAGCGTTCATGCATGCATCCACACACACACACATATCTTGCTTGCCGCATATCAACATTGTAGCAATGTAAAACACACATTTGTTAGGGATGAATGTACAAAAGTAGAAACCCACTCATTTTAACTTTCTCTTTTAGATGGGTACATGCATGTTCCTAAACTAACAACTACACACATGAAGTATTTATATGCGAACTATACAATAATTGATATGACAGATGCCACAAGTCTGTATATTTATTATGTAGAGTAACCGGGATGTGTGTAAAAGTTATGCAATTTAATACAAGGCTTTAAATGTAGCTTTAGTATTGTGTTGTATGCATGATATATTTATATGTAAGACCTACAAAACTTCATGCACCCATTCAAAGTAAAAAGTTGATGTCACATTTTAACTCCACTGTTGCCGTTATAGTTGCAGTTCGTTCTCTACACTAACTGATGTTTTTTCTTCAAACAAGTATTACATGGCACACTGGAGCCAAAACCAGCCAAACCCACTTTTTGGAGTTTTTTTACATTTAAAAATGAGTGTGCATTTTTACACACTTACACACAAGCATATATAAACCAAACCATGGAATAAAAGAATGCAAAAGGACCAACCAACTACCACTACAATGTGGACCAAAGACCTACCAAACCAGTCTGCCAGCCTTGGCGGCTGTTTGGTTTTTCACGGTGTTTTGGTGAAACCCATCAACCTACATTTTCTCTTTTCCGTCCGTTCGTCCTCCTTGCCTAATACACGATGTAGCTGTGCAGCAAAATTATGACATAATATGCGAGTGTGAGCCTATACAAAACTATGACAATACCTTAATGTCCGAATGTGTGTGTTTTATAGTGTTTGCAAAAATGTAGAATAGGAATGACTGTAAAATCATGGTGGTGGCAGTGGCACACACAGTTTCTCCTTTCTCGTGGGGCTATGTTCATGGTTATATTAGTTAGGTTGCTCTTTTCATTCCTTTCACTGTTCACCCACTCTCTTTTTACCTCACTTTGTTCTCTGCAGCACACTCACTTTTAAGCCATTCCTCTTCTTCAGAGTTTTTCTCCCTCGTCTACTGAATGCCTTACTTTTTCATTCGTCCTTGTTCTTGCCAGGTTTCGTTTTAGTGTGATATTTGGAAAGTTTGCAAAGTTGTGTTAGTAGATATCCTCGTATTACAACCTGCTAACCATTACATTGTATTACATTTTAATGTATCGCCAGACTTACTTTCATCGTGTTTCTTTTAAAATATATTTTCTCTCTTTACTTGTTGGCATGTATTATGTATGTTTTAAATACATAAAAATACACACGCTACAACAATCCCTAATATCTTGCACGCTAGCACAGCACCGCACCTTTGCTGGCTGTGCTGACACGATACGACATAGAGCAAAGGAATTACTTTGTGAATAGTAACGTACACACAGCAATTTCACGAGTGCAACCAGATCACTATGAGAGCTTAGTCATCATCGACAAAAAATGAACGTTCATCTAAATCCATACATGTAATAAAAATGAGAATTCCTAAGAGAAAAAGAATAAATACATGGCACATACCTACGTACATTTTAAGCTTTGCTTAGAATTTGTATTTACGTACATATCACAAAAAGGTACACGTGAAAAGAGCGACAACATGGGAAGAAATAGACGATTGGTTTAACATATGGAATGCACACATAAAATAGAAAGCATATAAGACGGGAAAATCATGTTTGCTCCTCAATCATACTTCTTATAACTTTTTTTTCTCTGTAACTTTTTCTTTGAAAAGTAAAACGATATCAGTCCAGAGTGATACTTTCCCGTCATATTTTCTAAAAGTGTTTGTACTTCTGCTATAACTTTGGTACATCTTCTTCCTGCTGTTTGATGTCGGTATTTTCATTCAGAGCAACACATCTCCTTTGTCGTCGTTCTTGAAACTTCTCTCCGTTCTCTTTCTCTTGCTAAATGTTTGCTATTCGCTTATTCTTCGGGAAACGGGGAAAATGACGACAAGGTCCAGAATGTGTGGAGGACTCACGCAAGGCGGTAATCGTCAATGCAATGATTACGATTACTCTGTCTTTATACTACTTTCTCTTCCTTTACCATCAGATCAAGAACAAACGTAGCAAGAATCACCTACACGGTGAAACTTTTAACCTACATTGTGTAATATATTTGGTGGCCGTGCTGTGTGACTTTCTTGAGCAGCATGTTTTTTCTTTGTATAGGAAGGTCCAGTGCATGATCGTATGCGATACCTTCTAGCTTTTTTGTTACCTTTACCCTTTCTCGAATGAGAAAGGAGAGAAAGTAGTGAACGAAATAAACAACGAACACGAAAGGTAACATCCCTCGATGGAGCACACACCCTACTGCTCCGATATCCTACTCCACTAAAAATCACACACGTTGTAAGAGCTTTAATGTTATTATGAGAATGAAAGTTGAGCGAAGGAGGATGGGTATAAAGAAGAAAACATCTGCTTGATTGTATACTCCTCTTTACCAAAATTCGGCATTTTGTATTCCGTTGCGGTAAGAAAACAGAAAAACATATGGCGATGTTGGTATTCTTATGTAATGTATGTTTGTGTCTGTGTCCTGTAGCACTAATGTGCAAAAAGCTGCTACAAAAGCAAACACACAGGCTACAAGACCTACATTACCATCATCAACATCTTATTATTAGTATTATGTAGGTTACGTAGTCTTCAAGCACTACTATTACTACAACTACTTACAAAATACACGCACGCTTTCATTTGATTTCTCTCTGGTCGAAAAAAGAAAGCATCCTGACTTACTGACTGACTTGAGCCGGTGCTGCTGGGTCTGCTCCTTGAAATTGCATTGTATATGTATTTTTGTAAGAGCGTGTGTCTTGCTATTAATGGCCCTTACTCACCATCACAATCAGCTACACTAGTAGCAGTAATAGTAGTGCTTTTTAACATTTAATGTGTCCAGAGAGAAAAACACAAGGAAACATTATGGGGCGTATGGGTTCGTTGTACAAAGAGAGGAAGTTAGACTTTAATGACGACGGAGGCAGGCAGGAGAAGAGATAATGTTGATGGCAATAGCATGTTTCATGCTTACACAAGTAAATACTGACGCAGAGTACAGCAATAGAAGTTACGTACTCACTTTCTACTTGAATGTAGTATGTGTGTATATTCTGTTTTTCTATTTTCTTATCATTCCGTATCAGTTTTTTATGTTGCACTTGCGTCTTCGTTGGCGAAGAAATATTTCTATTTTTTTGCAAAAAAACGAGTGGAATGTAGGCAATTCGAGCGGCAATTCCAAAGATTGCCTCTGAGAGCTAAAGAAAGGAAAAGGATAAAAATAGAAAACGAGAAAAAAATCATGTTGACAAAAGGAAGGGTAAGACCACTGGTTGTGTTGTGTTTGCGAATTTTGAAGGCAATGAACGGGAAGAGAAACCCTGGTCCTTTTTTCCTAGTGAGACTTTTTCAAATATTAAGCTTGAAATAAAAGCTAATAGCGCTAGTATAGCGTGGGAGTGAAATACATCTTTCATTCCAATTTATTTATTTTGAAGTTGTATTTTAAAAGAACACATTGTATTACTTGTATAAACTAGTTATATCTGATTTCAAACAAAACACACATTGGCCAGGTTTGTCATTTCCCTTAAAAATAAAAACGTTTAAAAAGAAACAGAATCACAGGAAAAGTGAAAGTATCCTTACATCCATTCATATGCATATACTCCATGGATTTGAGATAATATTGTTATTATAGCATCTTTGACATCATGCTGAACATCAACAATTGGAACAATAGGATACGTTAGAACAGTGTATTTGATGGGGATTTCCGGAGTTTCTTGGTAGAATTGGGAATCATAAGGCTAGAATACAGTTTCTCGTATAATAAAATGGATCCTAGTCACATGACAAGAAGAAAGGTTGACATTGTCAACGTCAAACTAAATAAAAGTTGTTAGCGTTCAGTTAAACCAAAATTGTGACAAGGTGGAAAAGCTTATCGTTTATTTTCACTTTCCTACCACGTATAAATATATGCAACGAAAAAAGTTTTTTTTTTGGCAGAATACATGAAGTAAAATCCACTATCCACTTCTGAATCACATTGAAGTCAGGAATGAAACGCAATATTTTGTAGCAAGCTTTGCGGGAGCACATATATGCGAAGGAGATGCTTTCACCAAGGAAAAGGTGATGGGACTTGTTACATTACTTATAACAAGACTTATTAGGAAAAGCTTTTTCCTGGATGCCTTTCTGTTACTTCCTTAATATTTTTCACGAACAAAGAAATATGTATGGTGTAATCCTTTGTGAAATTGGTATTGTATTTTGTGCTCTGTTCAGATCAGAGTGTGAAAAGGAAAGATGAGCATTTGTGTATGGGAAGTACACAGAGAGACACGCGTGTACTTATGTGCATATAAGCAGTTTTAAAGCTTCAGGAAGTATTTTTCTTATAAGGAAAGTGTACAAAAAGGATTTTTGCTGTGATGATCATGATAATAATAGTGGTGTGTGTATGAGAGAAAGAGATGATATGAATGAACGGATTTCTGAAAAGAAACAGGAAAAAGAAAGGGAAATGGCTATTAGTACGAATGAAAGGAATCAAGCCATAAAAAGTAGGTGAGGATGAAGAAAGGAAATATGTGGAAGATGGAATATGGTTCAGTCAGTTAGACAAAGAAAAGAGTGGAGTAATATATAAGTATGTGAGGAGGACGCATGCATGGGGATTAAATTGGATTTTCGAATTCCTGGACAGCAACAGTAGTAGCATAACAGGCATTCTCACTAGGCTGTTAGTTGATTTGAATTGAAAGAATGAACCAATCTCTTTTAATGTAAAAACATCTTCCCTATAGGTACATGTACTTATGATTATGCTATATTTCTGTGAACAAAAAGTAACTATGTTCGCAACCGGAGCTAATACTTGTAAAATTGGTAGTTGCATGTACATGTGCTGTGCACCACAATACCCACCAAGGCTATTACATAAAATATAAATTACCTTTTTGCTTCAGTGTGGAATAAAAGCAAAAAAGCAGAGAAAATGAAACATTTAAAGTATATATTTTAGCCGGTAAGTACCCGTAAAAAATAATTGCATCTACAAATCCTTTTATTGTTTCCATTTTTCTGAATTATCGCGATTCGGAATTCAAAGAAACTAAGATGGAGATCAAGAAACCGAAAGAGTCCTTCGCGAAATTGAAAATATACATACATTTTGAAAGTTTTATTTGCACTGCACCCTTTGTTCACAACAGATGACCATGAAAGAATAAACCTGTAATGTACTTACATACATACATGTTAGGTCGTGTTACGACAATTGTGGATCATATGCTTTCTTTAAATATGACCATCACTCGCTTTCTGAGATATTGGATGCACCTAGAAAATAATGAATAAACTTATAATAATCAAAGCACTGAACTATCGCAAAACGCACAGCGTACTTGAATATATGTACGTCTATTTTTTATTTGGGCTCTAGATTCTAACTGACATCCTTATGACTTTGGGCATTAATATCTAAAGTGCACAATATTACAATAATTTTTCACTTTAAAAAAGTTTTGCTCATTATTTATACAAAAAAAAACAAGATGAATGACACATTTATGAATCTTTTCCCTTTTCCTGCTTTTACAAAGCATTACTACTATTATTTGCGACAACGACCAACTCATAAATCAAAATAAATGCAGCACATTGCCACTTCATTAAACTTATATGAGACAGGGATGAAGTGTCATCAACGTGGTCCTTAAAAAGATGACACACAATTTTCCAGAGCACGAGATGAAAGAACAGTTATGTGTATTCTGCGTACTCCCAGTGCATACACATGAACATTTCTACTTATGAATGGTGATGACATAGTGGTGGTTGCAGCATCTAGGAAACAACATAACGGTTATTATAATTTTCAGTATAAAAGCAGCAAACTTTACTTTCCAGCAAAAGGATTTCCTTCCTCTTACTATTCGGTACACGCCAATTTAAAAATCCTATGTTGTTGAGAAAATGCTAAAAGTATATGGCTACTTCCTATATAATAGAAGTAATAGCATCTTCATCATCATCGCAATCTCCACTAACATCATATGAGTAACTGGAATATATCCTCTCACTCAAACACAAACACATATAATTTTGCTTTTCTCTTCTCGCCTCGAGAATGTTTCGCCGCAACGAAACAAGATGCTAACATATTCAAGTATTATTATTAGGACACATGGCATGCTATATGCATTAAAAAATATATGTACATCTGTAAACATGTGTGTTTGTCTATGTAGATACTTGAGACCTAAACTAATGCATCTTAAAGCACATGGTTATCGTTATTGTCAGGCACGCTGCCTGTGTCTTCATTTTCGCCTTGTGCCAACTGCCAACAACAAATAATGACACAAAAAAAGAACTCTGGGCTCTTTTACTGCTCACAAGCTAATTTGGTTCACTTCTCAGGACAAGAATTTCATGCTCAGTACCATCACACTAAATACCTACTACTGAAACATATACACACTCTTCCCAAGAACAAAGAATTTTCCTTGATGTGATGTGATAATATGATTATGATGGTACTGGTACTACATTGCGTACATATTGTCAAAGTTTTTCCCTGAGAGTCTACATTTTGGTTTGAGTGTGTAAATACGTTTTTCCCTCTGGTGTGGCCCCAGTGATAGTAGTTGGTGTTTGGTGAAATGAGACGAGAAATTTGATTGCACATTTTTTATTATGGCTTGTCGAGAGAGAAAAAACTACTCGGTTCTTAAATTTCTTCTTTTTTAAGCGGAAAAGCTGCGCTTCATTAATGAAAATGCAATTGCAGAGCAAAAAGAGAGAAGCCAAGCAAAAGGAGGTACGATGATTACTTTTCTATTTGCTTATTTCCATTTTATCTTGCTATCTTAGTTCCCTTTTAAAGATGCTCATATCTGTGCCCAGTTCAACTTTGACTTTCCAGCTATAACTATAAACTGGCTATTTAACATATAGAGTACTATGTATTCTCAAAGACCTACTCCTTTTTTCTAGTTTACTCAATATTTGTTAACTTTAAAAAGCAGAAAAAACAACAAACAAGGCCAGAATTCATTTCATATTTGTCTTGTTGAGGTTATTTTCCCGTAATGTAGACTGAAGAAAAAACAAGACAAACAAAACGTTACGTGGTGGCTGTGTGGTAAAATAGGTATGTATACGACATATCCTACTACTTTCCCATGTGCATTTTCTCCTTGAATAGAGACACAGAAAGAACTTATTTGGTTTGATCTTACCCAACCAAGAGACTTTTTCCTGTGGTTGTAAATATAAAATAGCCCAAGTCTGTAAAAAGCCCCCTGAAAAAGGTCTTTCTTTCTCGTCTCGTTGTTGGTATAAGTTTCGGGGTTCGTTTCGTAAGAAGGCATACAAAGGGAAAGTTTAGTGGGTAAGGATGACTCTTGACGAGACTACTTTTGAAAATTGGATGTCTGTTTTATGCTTCATGAACTTGCTACTATTACTACTTACTTGAGTCTTGGTTCCTCTCTTTCTTTATATTACGGTTATTATGCGGGTCGACCTTTTCCCTGTTGATATATGTTACTGTACTGTAGAATGTGGACTATGGTCTATCTGCATTGCTATTTCTACATTAAATTTTGGGTCGTGGTCTCGTGTACGTACACCGAAAATAGAGCATCTTAATAAAGAACAAACTGACAGGCTAAATACTGGTACTATCTCCATCAGTTTTGATACATGTATACAATATACAATATTCGAATTTTCTACCCGGATGGAACTTCGTTAGAGTATGATATTTTGTCCCCTTTTCAAAGACAACTAATGGAAGACAAGTAGTATTTTTTTGGTAGCGGTGGTAGGCAGCAATGTGGTTTTACTTGCGCCGGTTTATTTTATTTGTTGCATTCGTGTACTTAAGTAAATGCAAACCACAAGCTTAACAACGAAGCAGTGGAACTTATTTGTTGTATTATACATTCATAGATTATGAATAGACACAAATAAAAAGTTATCATCATGGAGTGAAGGAAATGTATATATTAACTAAGTTTATTGAAATATATTACGGATTACATGTACGTTTCCACCAGCTAGCTAAAGCGATACATGTTTCATAAAATTTCCCAGGTTTGTGATAACGACTAACTGAAAAGTTTCGCCTAGCACATACACTTCTTGTCTTTGATAAGATGGAGTGAAATGCAAAAAGATTGTATTTTCTTGTGTAGCCTCCGATGTTCCAAAAAAGACACAAACCAACATATGCATACGCAATACACTGTGTTGTGATTATCGCAAAAGTACGCAGCGACATGTGAGTTATATTTCATAGTCCCTTGTTATTCAGCTGTTTGTTACCCTGTCTCAATTTGTTTCAATCCAACTCACTTTGTTGAGTGAATAGCAGCATCACATTGCCATCAACCACAGCGCAGCGGAGAGACAAGAGGTTTTTCTTCTGTTCTATCTTCATCTCGTTTTACGGTAGAGTAACAAAGACAGTCAGACACCCGGAGGATATACTGGCGTAAATGTTGCGTGCAAGAAGGCAGCCATCCTTTTCCTCATCCTCCTTAGCAGTTTAATTCCGTTAACCGCAACCCCCAAACCAGCACATCGGTGAATTTACTACAAATTTCCCTGAAGCCTGTGCTCTGATTATACATTTTGCTGCACCCTATATGTACGCATCTCTGGTATTAAAGAGATGTAATATCATAACTGCTGGAACATCCAGACTAATAAATATAATATTAAGAAAATGAAGGACATTTCCTCGAGGTGGTGGTGTATATATTCCGTGAGTTGTTAGTTTTTAGTTTCGTTTAATGTCACTTGTCACACAAAGTTGTGTGCATTATGTATTTGTGTATATCATCTCATTTATACTCTTTGCATGTATTCTTTGTAGAATTTAGGAAAATACTCTAACTTTCAGCTTAAAACTGAATTAAACCAAGCTGTCTCGTAAAATATGTACTTACTACAAATTACAAAAAATAAAACTACACTCAAGCCAAATTTAATATTTATACTCGGGTACTGTTTTGTCTTCGTTTTTTATTGTATATCCTTTTTGTGTTGCTGTCACCCTACTACCACTTCTATAGTAAATCGACATCTCTCTATTTTTACTCCTCATCTGCATCGAGGTACCATTACTACAACTATTACGATTATTATTATGCAGCCACGACAGCAGCAGCTATAGTGGCATCATCAACCGAGTTGTTTCTACAAATGTAGTAATCCAAAAACGACATAATGCAAGCAAATAAGCAAACTCTTATAAGTTCTCTCTCTCTCTTTCATTCCGTACCAGATATGTTCATCAGTTGTTTCACGTTTTTGTTGCTAGTAAATGGTGCGGTTCTACATTTTAGCTGCAGCTGCAAAAGTCATTTCATCAGCAGACATTATTATATGAAGCTGTCATGATTACTGAGCTGGTATGGAAGCTAACTTAATGTTATCGTCAGAAGAGGAGACACAGTGGAACACTGTTGCTGCCTGCGCTTTTCTGTTTTCCCTTTTTTAGTCTTCCTAGTTCTATTATAAATTGCTTATTTGATGGAGTGGCTTTTATGGTAGATGCAAAAGAAGCAAAGCTATTTCGCATTCTAACATTGTCTCTTTTTCTCTCTTTCATTCACTTTCAAAATATTGCATCTGCTACCTTCACTCCACTCACAAGTAGCTGCAGAAGAAAAACTGGCGTGTCGCGTTCCATTTTTTGTCGGTATCGTATCGTGTATTAGTTCTCCCGCGTACCGCGACGTAAATGTACCAGTAACTTCACTCGGTTTTCCATGCGATCCAATATTATACATATGTATATGTATGCAATATTTTTTTCCTGGAGAAAAGCAACGGTTGATAATAGGTTACAGTTTTCTATTCCATACAGTGGAACAAATAAAATGTCGTCGAATGCTCTATTACTCTTTTCCCTAGAGTAAAAACACTGTATAGGAAACTTTATAGGTAAGAAGATACATTGCTGCTGCTGATGGTATTAATATGCTATGTGGATGTAGTTGCATGTGAAGCGTAAAGACCTCAATACGAGGTATAGGACGCGGATCATGATCATCATGACTTGAATGCGGCATGTTGTGTAAAAACGTGGAAAGACCGACATGCTCAATTTTTGTATTATGACAATCGATCGATCTGCATCTTGTGCAGGATGATATGCTGATGAAAATGTTGGTTTATATCGAAAAATAATAATCATTAGATGAGATAATGATATTGCTGATAAATTCTGGTACATTTTTGCAGATCACGTTGGGAAGGTTAAATTTAGTTTCAGGGTTTGATGATAATATTTATACTATTTTGATATTGTTGAAGTGAGGTATGCTAACGTAGGCATGCACGCTCTAATGTAACAAATATTCCATATTTCACAAATAGCTAATAAAATTAATACGATTGATAGGATTGGAGAACCAAATAAACACCCGATATTTCCAACTAAATAAAATCAGATTATTGGTTATTCTTCACATTTTTCTCTTATAAGTTATTAAAATAAATAATATATTTTTCGGTGCGTTTACGCAAACAATAATTGAGG
>JAQFZG010003574.1:0-13345 GCA_034695465.1 Entomobrya nicoleti | reverse complement strand
GCGAATTTTGCCACAAATCATTTACTGCACATAGTACCTTGAAACGACATATCAAAAGTAGTCATCATTAAGTTGGTGAGCACTAATGCAATACTTCAAAGAGCATAATACATTGATATTCCTTTGAACCTGATGAGACAACGTACTTGGCACATATTTTTATTCGGTAGCTTCGAGCTGGACACAATATTTTCAATGAAATATTTTCAAGACATTAGAAATTAGTGGCTTAAAAACATCACGTAAAAAGTATTATTAGATGTGGTAGTCATGTTTTCAATTGGAAGAAAGTACTCCATCCACTTCCCACTTTAATTTCCATGTGCTTTATAAATGTATTACTAGAAGGCTTATGCAAATTTAGCACGTAGATATATTAGCTTACATTTTGTATGCGTGAATGCAACTAAACAATGCAAATTACCAATTGTAAAACGACTGAAAGGAATCAACTTGCTTAACATGATACTTGTAGGTGTGCAAGGTTGACTAAAATACTCATCCATGTATAACAAAATTGTGTCTTAAATAATGGTATGCAGCAAAGCATAGACTATAATATATCGTTGCTAACGCGCGTATCTGACCAGTTGGAAGCTAAACTGCATCATATGGAACGAAGTCACACTGTACACTGACCACTCAAACCAAGCTGAGGACCACAAATGAAGTTCACAAAAGAACCCAATAGAGTGATATCGCACATATGTTCCTCACAACTGTTTAAAATTGTGCTCAATATTTTTGCAGGAATTAAATCACTTCGATTTTTTTGAGGTACCGAACACACGTTTATCCCAAAAAGTCGGTTCAATAGAATAATTCTAATTTAAAAACTAGCCATAGACGAGATGAACTAAAGCTACTTAATTTATTGTAATTTTTGATTGTGCACAGCAATCATTTCTGTTCGTTGATTTATTATTATAACAAAACAATTAATACTTATTCCAAAGCGTCTTTGAAATGGATTCCGGGAGTTTTAGTTGTTTTTATTGTGAACATGTGTTTGGTTCTCAGCAAACATTGGACAGACATACTGAAATTCATTTTGGGATTCACAAGTGTTTATTTTGCAACAAATCGTGCGGCACTGAGGACCATCTATTTGCTCATTACCGAAGTCATGTTAATGAGAAATCTTACTCCTGCAAGTTGTGTAAAAAACATTTGTACAATATAGTAACTTGAAGGTGCACATAAATGTGCACACAAACGAGAAGCCTTTCAAATGTAACGTTTGTAAGAAGTCATTCTCTACGGCAGGAAATCTTCGAACACATCAGTGGCTACACAGTGTGATACGAGAGTTTCATTGTGAGCACTGTAAGAAAAGTTTCACTACAAAAGAAAACTTGAAAAGCCATCTGAATACACATCAAGCAGAAACAGCTTTCAAGTGCAGTTTATGTAACCGTTTTCTGGGATCTTCCTCCGCCCTCAAGGATCACATTCGAGCACATAATGGAGAGAAGCCGTATAGTTGCCAATTTTGTGCCAAGACATTTTCACAGAAGTCTAATATGCACCAACACGAAGATGTGCACAATAATATCAAACGGTACGATTGCAAAATGTGCGATAAAAAGTTTTTTGATAAACGTGATTTAAATAGACACATGTCAGTTGATACCAAATTGAAAGACTACACGTTTGAATTGTGCGAAAAATCATTTACATAAAATGGCCACTTAAAAACGCATATAAAACTGATTCATCAAGAAATCAAGGAGCACAAATGTAATTTGTGTGAAAAACAATTTGCTGAAAAGTCAAGTTTAGTATGCCATATGAGAGTGCATACTGGTGAAAGGCCATACAAATGTACCAAATGTCCCGCTGCTTTTAAAGAGTGAAGAAAATTAAGCCGACATTTAGGAATTCACGAATAATTCCGAGTCGTGATGTGTTAGCCTAATGTTAAAAGAAATAATGTGTTGGCAAGAGTGGTGAAAAGGATTTACAGAAAATGTTATGTTCTTGCGAGGAAAGGTAATGTAGTGTATTTTTAATTGTATAACTTTTCCTTAGGCTGCATGTTCAGCGCAATCCATAAAAAATTCTAAAGTTTCTTATTTCGATAAAATCAAGCAAACGTGTTTTTTTTTCTGCTGGGCTGCTACATTACGAATCCAAATTCCAAATGGCTATAAATGGCTGGGTACTGGGGACTCGACACATGAAAATTCATGGTAACCCAGCTGATTAAAAATATTAAATCATTATAAAGCTATGAGAAGATTGAATTAAAAGATGTCACGGGAAATATACTTTGCTTCATACATAGATTGTGGACGCAGTTATTGTGCGAATATGTACATATGATATTATGTAAATTAGATAAATAATAAATGTAAACAATATTTTTTTCAATTCATTTTTTTAATACAAATTCTCTAGGTTTAGACTGGTAATAAATATATATTAGAACGTTTTATCTTAAATTCAATAAAATTGGTGTGTCAAAAGTTTAAGCTTGTCACGGTGAAGAATTTTGTATACTTGCTTTGATCAACTTATTATTGACATACAGCAATATACAAAAACTCAAAAAAATTAGAATTATTGAGAAATTTTTAAACCATGTAGTACTGGAGAATGATAATACGTTAATTACGGAAATAATGTTATGAATTTTTATGCCATGTGATTGTTAAAATGACAGAATCAATTTATAACCTAATCCCAGCATTTTATTTTCTTGGGTAGCACATTTTCTTGGAATTATGAAAGCCGGTTAATGATTCAGCGAGCTCATGTTTCCAATTGTGAGCTTTCAAATGGCTGCCCAAGCTGCTCGATGACAGCTTACCAAATTCACAAAATGCTGACAAACAAATCTGGCAAATGGCTAAATGAATACAAAAGACCTTGACTAAGCAAAGAATCGATAGCGTATTAATTTCTCCAATAAAACAAATCAATCTTAAACCAATATGCAAGTAATTGATAGGAATTAAATCAAAAATATTAATTTATTCCAAACAAATTGAAGCAATAGAAATTATTAACAAAATAGTTTAAAAACTTTTAGCATTTTACCTCAACATTCAGTAAAAAAGTCGCACAGTTTTAATTTACAAGAATGTTTGACCATTGAAAATACTTGAAAAAGTTTTATTCATGATAGGGGACAAGTTAAAAAATATTATAAAAATTGGGTTATTTAAAACAAACCATACGTGAACCTTAAATAATTAAAAATCTGTTTGTGAATTTGAAATACATAAAACTTATATCTCAATCTAGAAATTTACATCACACAAAAAACGACTTTCAATAAAACTAACACAAGAGACCTACCAAAGAAATTTCCGTATAATTCTACATAATACATATGAATTCTAACCAAATATTTCATATAAATTCCTCTCTTCATTTTTAAATGTATATTTTTTATTTTCAAGGATTCAAAAAATACAACTGGCTCATTATTTTGTTTAAATTAATTGTGTGTTTTGATATGTCGGCTTAAATTGCATGATGAAACAAAAGCCTTAGAACATTTTAGACATTTGTAAGGCTTCTCCCCTGTATGACTTCTCGTATGTTTTACTAAATCAGCCCCCAATGCGAACGTTTTCCCACACAAATTGCAGGGGTGGTCATTAATTCGATTGTGAACACCTTTGATGTGTTTCTTTAAACTGCCTTGTTGGGCAAACGATTTCTGACACAGTTCACATTTGCAACTGTTTAATTTAGTATGAACATTCATATGCTGCTTCAAATTTTCTTTTGTTAAAAACTTTGCATTACACGTAGAACAATTATGTGGTCTAACACCAGCATGTGCATCCTCATGTCTTCGAAGGTTCCCCTTTTGTGAAAATGATTTGAAACATATTTCACAGCGGTACGGCTTCTCCCCAGTATGTGCTTGGATGTGGAGTTTGAGAGATTGCGCCGAACCAAGGTACTGCCCACACAAATTACACTTGAAGGGAGTTTCTGTTTTATGTGTATTCATATGTGTTTTCAAGTTTGATTTGTGGGTAAACAGTTTTTGACAACGCTCACATTGAAATTCTTTGAGCCCACTATGTACTAGTTGATGACTTCTCAGATCCTTCATTCGGTTAAACGATTTTTGGCAAATATTGCACAAGAAAGACTTTTCTCCCGTATGCCACTTAATATGCTGCGTTAAAGATGAATCTTGGGCAAATGATTTGTCACATAATTTGCAGAAGAGGGGCTTCTCATTGGTATGTGTTCGGTAGTGATTGAAAAGATTTTGGGATTGAGGGAATGATTTGTAGCAAAACAGACAATCATGAATTTTAAGTTGAATTTTAGTACTTGGTTGAAAGCTTTTCTTGGCACTTAACACTTCTTCACAAGTTCGTCGGTTTACATCCTGTAAAGCCATTTTCATTCCAAAAATCAAATTATCTTTTAGCAATAGAATTTTTCAGCAGTTCCAAGAATTCTCCACTTTTGTAGTCATGAATGTGGGTTCCCTTTTTCTTTATAGCTAAAAAATATCACTCCGAGTACTGGCAAACCTGACAGGAAAAATAAGCCAATAAAATAAAAGCACGTTCTAACTTTTCTTGAGAATCAAGCTCAATTGAATTAAAATTTGTACTGGTTTTTAAGCAGACCAACAGAAATATTCACTACAGACGAGTCGAATGCAATACAAGAAGTAATAATATGATTTAAAACGACAAGTATGCATTCGATATCAAGAGAAGATGTTCTCGTTTTTGAATGCACGTTGTTACCACACTTGATCATTGTGTATGTATCCACATTGCGGCTATTCTTCATTTAGACATCTGTCTGAGTGTGCATTCGTTTAGTGGGATTTCATGTTGTGTATTTTATATACAGCTTTGTGTTGTTTAAAGTATGCATGCTATGTATACAGTGTGCTTTTAGCTTACAGGTGCATTTGCTTACATATTTACTAACAATCTTCTTAAAATATGTATACGTGCATAGATAAAAAGTGCATAGATAAAAAATTGTTGGTCTTCCAACATTGAGAAATACTGAAAGTAGCGCCACATGAACAAAATTAGACTGCAGGCATAATAAGCCTGCGGCGACTACGGGAGAATGCACACGGGAATGAAAAATGCTAACGAGTTATCATAAAATTAGTAGTAACGACTTAGAAATTAATAAGTTGGAATGAATAAGTTACAGGCTTGAAATAATTATTTCCAAAACGAATAGTCAGTCACCATGTTTAAAACAAATGTACATTAGGGGCTCCGATTTATAATAGCTATACAGCAGGTATTTGGCATGTAAAAACCGGCTAATAGGCATATAGCAGTCAACTGCTGTAGAGGAAACCCAAAAACAGCGTATGTGATCACATGATCAGTTTCACGAACTACATTTTGTCAACTACGCTAGAAATGAGCAGGAGTACTGAGTTTACTTTTACTGAGGGTCGGAAATTTTGGTATTCGGGCCTTTCTGTTTCGGACATTTTGACCAAACACCGAGTTTACGTGCGCTTATCGACTAAAACTAAATCGCGCGGTAAAACTAATCAAGCAAGCAAGTAAACATACTGCACACAACCATTGTACTAGCGGTCATGTTCATTTAAATTATATTATTTTCGTTAAATATGTTCATGACACTGCTAATCTTTATTAATATATTTGTATCTATTAAAGTATATAAAGGTTCTCATGATGATATGATGGAAATAATGGTGAAAGGGGGGATAACTTTGCTGCTGCTATGAATGCCGAATGCTGGAGCTGTACCACCGGACTAGAAAACTGTCCAATCTTCATCATGGCTAGGACAGCAAAAAGGCCAATTGACTTGACTTCTGAAATTTATGCAAATAAACTAATGAAATCAATTAAACAATATAAAAAAATCCGATACGCCGAGCTTGGCTTTGAATAAATTTTAATACATTTTAGCAGTATTTTTTTCTTGAACTTTTGAATGAGGAAGCGATGAGTTGTGCAGCAGCAGTTTATGATAAAAAATTCTATAATTCCAAAGTATTACATTTAATTGACAATTTGTACTTAAGGCTTTATATATTTGAGTTGTACTTTACCAAAGCAATAACATGAATAACGAAGTGTGTAACTAAAATACACGTCACTTTAGAGAAGTATAATTTAAAGTGTGAAATTTTATATTCCGAGAGAAAGAAACTCATACAGTCACCTTCGCTAATGTTGGCAGCATAGAAATGTATTTCAACTCATGTATGTGTGCAAATTAAAATAGTACTGTTAATTCTATTTAAGGATTGAATACTTTTATTTAGCACAAATTATTAGTATCAAACATTATCAACTTACAAGTAGGTTGAATTTCTTGATGACATGACAGTAAGTCAGAAAAATGCGAATAAAATTAATATTTTGTTTCTAGTTGGCCTTGTTGTTATAAGTGGTTACACTGCTATGGTCTTATTACTATCTTGATACTCTAGATTATTAAGTTAGAATTCGTAGTAGCGATTATGAAACACGATGGAGACAAGGACTACGAAAATTTAGCTAGCGAAGCTTCACATAACTAAATTTTATGCTGAGACTTGATATAGGTACATCATTGTTACTATTGAACTAACCTATATTGCGTATTTAATATTTAAAACTTGATGCAAGGAATGTACACTTTCGACTCTTCATGGAGTCGACTAAATATTATTCGATTAAATGCACAGTCGACTAATCATGGATTCTACTAAATTCGACTAATATTAATGGTTCGACTAAATAAATTCGACAGTATATTTTCGACACTGTACAGTGTCGACTAAGTACATTTCCACTATATTATTGCCTCCCGGCGCGAGCAGTACCTAAAAACACAAACGGCAGTGTTGAATTTGTAACATTTTAAAGGTTTTCCATCTGTATGCCTTCTCTCATAAAGTACAAAATCAGCAGATTTGGCACACCAGCATTAAAGTTCCTGATTTAAAAATTGACTCTTTTAGTGGCAGCACGCAAATCTAATATTTTAGAAACTGGGTTTCCGTGGACATCACATTTAAATGGCTTCACAACAATGAGCTGCAATGTGACGATCTAAATGACCTTTCGTTTAGATTTATTCGACATCTTTCCTATGTGTTGTAATGTAGACTTAAATCGTCTTTGTCAGCAAAGGCTTTGCCACAAAATTGACAGCGGTATGGGCTTCTCTCCAGTTTGTGCTCGAATGTGGTCATTCGATTTCGGAGATCAAAAATAGTAATGCTGTATCGCCAACTTAACATGTCTAGTATTTCGTACTCCATTTCACTCACGTATACTATCGGAAAATACATTCACTAACTCACAAGAGATTTTGATATAAAAGTTCAAGTTCATCACTTGTGTAATTTTAGATGTTGTTTCAAATTACGAGAATGCTGAAATGAAGCTGAGCATTCATTGCACCTGTAAGGCTGTTCTCCTGTATGAACTCTCATGTGCGTAACCAACTGAACGTTAGTAGCAAACTGTTTGCTACACAAATTGCATTCATGCTCCTTGATGCCATGATGAACATATCTTACATGTTTTGTCAAGGTGCCCTTTTCAGCAAAACCTCTTTTGCAAAGTTCGCACTTGTACAGCTTTAACTTTGTGTGAACTGTGGTGTGCCGTTCTAAATCTCTTGTAGAAGAAAACTTTTTACCGCATGTCGCACAGCTATGCTGTCTAATACCAGCATGCAAATTTTGATGTTTTCGGAAATTACCTTTCTCAACAAATGATCGGAAGCAAATGTCACAACGGTACGGTTTTTCGCCAGTGTGACTTTGGATGTGAACCTTAAGCGCACCACTCGATCCCAAATATGTACCACATAACTGACATTTAAAGGGCGTTTCTGTCTTATGTGTGTTCAAATGATTTTTAAATTGAGTCTCCGTTGTAAATAAATTTTTGCACTGATCGCACTGAAACTCTTTGATAGTGCTATGAGTTCTCTGATGGGTAGTAAGAGTAGTCTTCGTGTTAAACGATTTATGGGAAAGATTGCAACCATAAGGTTTTTCACCTGTATGAACTCTTATGTGAGTTTTCAACGAATTGGTTTGTGCATACGACTTGTCACAGGATTTGCAAAAATAAGGTATTTCATTAATATGTGAATAGTAGTGGTAAAAAAAGTTCTTGACGTGTACTGCACATTCGATTGCAAAAAATACACTGGTGAACTCCAAGATGAATATTATTGCGTGATAATAAACTTTGCTCACAACTATAAACTTTTTGACAAGTAGCACAACTAAATTTGGTCGATACTGCTTCCATTTTTTCGAACTGTATGTATAATGGTTGCAACTTGAACAGTTTCAAGGATTGAAAAGCATGAGAAATGAATCAAATTCTAGTTTTCAAACACACCCAAACATCTTTCTTTTTTTCGAAAACTAGCTTGCTGTTTCCACTACGACAGAACACTGAAGCAAATGTTTTGAAATTATATTAAATATATCAAATGTTTCAAAAAGCAATTTGTTTTTGAGTTCTGCATGGCACTGTGCGAAATTTAAACTTCTTCCAAATAATGCTTAATCGACACTAAATAAAAACTGAATAGCGTGCGTCAGTAGCTTTTGCTTACACTTTGCTGGAGTGTTTTGTGTACTATAATTTGTACAACTTGGCAGCTTGCTACTAAAAGAACCTGTGCAACGGCTTGTTATATTCCTAACACATTTTCAGGTACCTAGTTCATACTGTTCAAATGCATGCAACCTTGTACATTGTCAGTTATATATGTATAATGGTTATGACAGGGGGTCTCTAATTTTACTTTGGGACTAATCCTTAAGCTGAAACCTTTTGCTAAGATTCCTTTTTTAACATAAAAATGTAGGAAGGAACCAATACATAATCATTTTAAAAACCAATTGCCTTTTTTACGAACAAACGCTGCATGGAGCATGCTCTCATTTTGCATGTTAATTTCTGCACATGAAAATAGAATATAAATATTCAGAGACGTCACACGTTTACATGTACTGCATAACGTCATGTATAATACTCAACCAGTTACCTAAAATCTTCCAAACAAATGTGTGCTTTTGTTTGTCCACTTAAATGTTGATATGCATGCAGTTCAAACTAAGTATATTTTTTAAACCATGTTGTGTCAAAAATATGAATGATGATTACGATCACACGATGTTTTCTACAAATAATTTGTTCTTATTCTGTTTTCTAAACCAGGTAATAGTACTACTATCACTGTGTTGAAAACCACTTGATTTATTATTTGTTAAGAAGAATGAAGCACAGCTATCATATTGTCTTCATGACTTGTCAGCTGTATTGGAAATTAAAGTCTGCTTTTGCAGCCCAAGTTAAGTAATATATAACAATGTTAACAAATATAAAGATTCACTAAAGTTCAAGTGAAGTACCCATAATGGCCAAGTTGAGTCCACAGTTAGTGAATGAGATATGGAAAACCCAACATCAGTTATTCACGAAATTGTTTGAATCTTTAAACTACGTGGACATTTTAAGACCCATATCGTACAGTTAGTTAAACACCCTTGTAGCATATTAATTAACAACAATTAAAAAAATAGCAGTGGCTTTATGAAATTAATAGATTGAAAACGAATTATATATTTCGAGAGTGAGTTTTCATGTGTACGCTCAAATTGTTTGACTGGGTAAAAGCTGTGGGACATTTCTGACATTTGAAAGCTTTAGTAGTAGACATTTTTGGCGAAAAGGATTGATAAGATTTTTAATATCTCAAGCTTTCTTCAACTAACCGTTGACTTTATCATAGAGCATTTACAGATTATAGTAAAACAAATTATTCATAGCTAATTATTCATATTTGAAAGCTTTTTCACCAGTATGGACCCTTAAATGTACTACTAGTGAAACCTTGGAGGCAAATAACTTGTCACACAAACCACACTTGTGCTCCTTGATTTGATGATGAACATTTTCGATGTGTCTTTTGAGGTTATGTTTTTGACTAAATTATTTCCCGCAAACTTCACATGTGTACGCTTTCAGTCTACTATGAACTACCATGTGCTTACTTAAATCGTTTTTCACTGAAAACTTTCTATTGCATATTGTGCAGCTATGCCGTTTGATATCGATATCATTATGCGCGTCTTCGTGTCCTCGTAGATTACCTTTTTGTCCAAACGACTTTGTACAAAACTGACAACGATATGGCTTCTCGCCAGTATGTGCGTGAATGTGATGTTGAGGAGCACCAACGGAACTAAGGAACTTGCCACATAAATTGCATTGAAAGTGCGTTTCTGTTGGATGTGTGGTCATGTGTGTCTCCAATGTCGATTTTTGGGTGAAACTTTTCTCACAGTGCTTACATTGAAATTCTCTTGCACCACCATGCAGCAACTGATGATTTCTGAGAATTTCTTCAGTAGAGAAAGACTTTTGTCAAACATTGCATTTGAAAGACTTGTCTTGGGAGTGCATTCGTATGTGCATGTCCAAATTGCTATTCGTTGCAAACGTTTTGTCACACAACTTGCAGAAGTAAGGTTTCTCATTATTATGTCCGAAGTAGTGAAGAAAAAGATTCCTCTTGCAACTAAAGCACTTATCACAAAATAGGCACTGATGAGTTCCAAGATGAACTTTATTATGTGCTACTAAAGTCTGCTTTGAACGAAATACGTAGGGTATTCCAAAAGTATCAGACCAAAGCAATTTTCATATATCTAACCAAGATGTTGGTCGATTGACCAAATTTTGATGTGATAATATGGCCAAGGGTCTAACTTAAAAGTATGCAAAAGGATTTTTTTCTCGCTGTCCAAATGTAGAAATGGCAGCTCAGCAAAACAAAAACGAATTAAAAAATCAGTGAAAAAATAAGCAGGAAAAACCAAAATCGAATTTAGTGAAAATCATGCCTTTCACCATTTAAAAAGTATTGTTTATACAGACCTCTTGGTTACCAAAAATCAAACCTCCACTTTTAACGAATAAATAATGCCATTCAGTTTATTTTATTTCCTTCAAATATGGAATTTTTTTCAACTTGAAAAAGGGTAGTTTTTTCCCTGCAAAAATCGGGTTTTGACCAATTAAAAATATCGACCCGTTATATCCAATTGGATAGAACTAGATCAAAATCCTTTGGTGTATATTTAAGTTAGGCTATTGGCTATCTTATAACACCAAAATTTAGTTTATGGACCAACCTCATGTCTAGATATATGAATATTATTTTGGTCCGATACTTTTGGATTTACCTACGTACTTTTTCACAAAAACTACACCTAAAGGTTTGGGAAGCCATCTGAATGTCGGCCTATGGAATTAGCATATGTTATGAATTGTAAGAGCTCAATGAATACAAATCAGTTATGGGTGGTTACAGATTAGACGATAAACTGCTTAAAGTTGTTTTTACTGGCACACTAAGATGTGATTTATGTCTGATTCCGTGAAGTTACAGTTTTGTTTTCATGTTCAAAAACATGAATGAAGATATGTTAACCTCCGCTTGGCTTGAGTTATGATATTGTCAAACAGAGTAAACTTTCCTGAGGGGAAATGTTTTAGTCTGATAATTCGCTACAATTATTTGGTAAGACTAGTAAGTGGTATTAAGTAAATAAGGAATCTTTAACTCACTGACAGCACTTGAACTTGACTGCAGTTTTTGTCACTACTTGTATGTAAAGTATAAAATGAGTTTTAATACTTCATAAAGTGGAATTAGGGCGGTAATAAAAACGATTCAAAACAAGAATAACTTCATTTTGCAATTGTAGTGGGTTTTTAGGTGTTCTTTAGTCTTTGCTGTTCAAAGTTAGCAAAAAAACAATTTTGATACTAAATTTTTTTAAGCCTTACTCTTTTATAGTAAATTTATCTGACAGGTAACTGCTAGTTAGGATTTGCAATTAACACGTGAAGTGGATTTTGTACTTTGATATTATATCATGCCGAAAGCTTCATCATTTCAAGAATGACAAGAAAATCTAGCAATAAGATCAATAGAGTGTTAACTTCTAGTTTATCATTTTCATTCAATAAGAACAAATTTCCAGGGCAAGATATATTTCTACTAAACAACGTCGCTTTATCTTCAAATACGATATGAATAACTCTGACAAAATGCTTCCGCGTCAATATAACAAATAAATGTGAACATCTAAACTATATCAAATCTTTTTACTTGTATGATAAGCCAGCAATTAATATTCAATGATATTCTTGATTAAAGCTTATTATTTAAATAGTATTTACATGCAGTATTGTACATATTTGTTGTTTTTAACATCCCATTCGTTTTTGAAATAAATGATCCTTCGCACTATTTTAATTCTTAGTTTAACGATTAAATAAGTGATGCAAGCCATGCTGTTGAATGGGATTGCATTGTTGCACGTCGATTTTTTTACAATTGTTCATAATTGACTTCATGACTATTTCGACGTCATGCCTAACAATAAACTAAACATTTTGTAGCTAACGAAATGTAGTTCAAGCAATAACGTTGTCATTCATAATGAAGGATTTCAGATTGCTATTTATTACAAACTTAAATTCAGCAATAAATAAATCAAGATGATTTGTCTTAATTTATTTTTTAGGGATCTGATGACAAATTGCATCTACAAAAATTCAGCACAAGTGAATTAAACTGGAGAAGTAACATGAGTAGCCCATTAAAATAGTATTTTCAACAGCTAATATTATAACACAAACTAGTATTCCTTGCAAATATAAAAGCCACACAACTAAAAGGTCTGAGTTTGAAGCTGTTGCAGTGATTTCACGATTTTGAAGGTATGACAGATCATTTTGAATATTCACAGATTGGTCTTTGGCGACTGGGGAAACTTTTGGATATATTTCCATTTTAGCCATTTGGGTTGCCAAAGTAAATATGTTAATCGTTGGAATATTAGTAAACTTTTGAGTGCTAAATTCGTTTACAAACGTACGTTGGTACTTTAGAGTGTATTCGATTTGTTGTCTGTAAATAAATATTCCAGATTCAACCAGAGAAGCCAAGTTAGCTATATATATATCCGTATAAAATAAGTTTTCCAACCAGGTTACAACTTGACCTGAAGGGGAATTAGGCTCTTCATTATTCCCGTAAACTACCATATCCTCTTGCAATGCCAAAGCAGTGACATAAGGCATATCACTACACAATCTTGAAAAGGTTGCAACAACAAAGTTCTCATGTTTGCCCAAATAAATAGATTTTGAAATATTTTGATCCTCGCAACCTCGATAATGTGTTATTTGCTCATATTTTCTGCCATCTTGCCACCAATTGAAGATGTTCCTCTTTATCTCCAAAGGCTTACAATATGTTTTTACAAAGTTGTTATACACAGGACTGGATTCTAAAAAACTAAAATTGTAATTATTCT
>JAQFZG010003573.1:0-13345 GCA_034695465.1 Entomobrya nicoleti | reverse complement strand
GAGCCGTCATCCATTTTCTTAGCTATGATAACGTACGGATCACTTTTCCCAAAGAAGTCCTTCTTATCTAAGCTTCTCGCATGCATTTTCATATACAACACCTCTTTGTTGGTGCCCAACTCCTCTGCTTGTACCACTATCTGGGAAGATTTCCCAGCGAACCCAGGAGGAAGATTCAGATTTTTTTCAAACTAAATTGCGACACCAATTATAAATTCAATTAAAGCATTCTGTACTCAATTGAATGATAGGTAAATAATATAGAAATTATCTGTGTACCTTTTTATTTGGTGCAGCAACTACTTCTCCCAAGCTACATTCCAACGATCCTAAGTAATCATGAGCATCAACAGTATGAGAATTTCCATCCCAGTCATAAATCGAAAACTTCACGACCTGTCAATGAAATGAATTTTTATAAAGGGCATCTGCTTAACCTGTTGATAAGTAAGTAAACTGATGAATACTGTTGACTTACTTGTCGTTCCTCAAATCGATAATCCATTGTAAATTTCGTATTCCATGACGGATTCAAACTATTTTTGATTTGCTCTGTGCGACCAATTTCACTGTACTGATTTGTTCTAAGATCTTTCTGGTACAAAATACAAACTGGGTCAGATTTTGAAAACGTGTCACGGTCCAGAAGGTTCCTGAACAACATAACCAAATACTCATATTAAATATACTTTTATTTGTATGCATCGTAAAAACAATCTGTGAACGAAAATTTATTTTAAAAAATGTATGCTAAGGATTCACAAAGATCGCCTGAACGTATGAGTCACCTGCATGAAACTTTAAACTCAATTAAGGAAAATATTCTACTTGGACCAGGACCCAAAGGCCGTGGACCACTACAATTTGATTTTGTATTTTCTTCGCTCATTTTTAAGTATCTATCAAAGTCATTAAAGTAGCTCCCAACGACAAGTAAATATAATTCTAACGACTGAGTTCCTTCTTTTTAAACCACCAAAGTTGTGACTGGAATGATTGAATACGCACTTGCATTGCACTGAATTGAAAGACATGTTCCATATCTTTATTTCAGTTCAACCAACCAAATGAAATGATCATGTCTATTGCTGTTGATGAGTCTAAAATTCATCTCTATACTCAGTCAGACATACAATACAATACCTTGTCTGTTGCCGTAACCAATGTTGATATGATAATGATATGATAACTCTTTTCTTATCTGGGTTGCACCTTCCACTGAAAGCGTGACAAATGCATTGATGATTGAGTGCTGATTACTGATAGAGAAAACAGTAAATGTTTCACAAATTACTTGAAAATTAGGTTCTTACGTATCTTCAAAGATTACGAGAACATTATACCTTGTTGACGTTAAGTATTTATACATGCTAGATGAATGGAACATCTTTCGCGCATGTACCATTATGACAAGCTGTAACCATCAATCAATAATATCAGTTAGCATGGATGCAATGCAATTAAGCTCATTCAATCAGACATACACATTTGATTGAATGCACCACATACCATTGCATATCTTTGAACAATTTAACATTCAACATTACGTTTGCCGTCAGTCAGCCCCCACTGACTAAACAATACATTCTAGTAAAATGATCCATAATTTGTATTTGAACTACGCTATGCTGATTTCTAGTGTGTGATCTGTGCGATGAACAGATAAAGGAAATAATGAAATAATACACCAAAGACTAAGTATACAGGTTAAACAAAAATATATTCCTTAGCAACTTCTCATCTTCGAAAAGGAAATTTGAAGACCATTCAGTACGAAATATGTTCGAAAAGCATGTACAAATAACCATTATCATAATTTCTCGTTTACAGAACCTTCAAACTTCCCATTAGTTTTTCTGTGCTCAAATTGTTATATAAAGTGAAAATAAAGTTATGACATGACATTTTTATAATGAAGGTATTTTAATTCCTGGGTGACTTTATTCTAAAGATAACGTAGTTTACAATTGATATTATTTTTCACACGACATCTATATATCACTGTCCATTGTCGCTTGTTTACCGAGGGTGAATTGGTCATCTCATCAACAACATTACTCTTACTTATTACTACTAAAACAATAACCTTACAAAAATATACAAAAAACGCGATTAAGAAATCAACATGTTTAAATTCAAGTACCTCGATCTAATACGTAGACTAGACACTTGATTACAACGAACGAAATAACTGAATTTAAATAAAAACTGAACAAAAGAAAACCAATTATTTATCAACTCCGCAAGACTATGTTGCCAATTTCAGTCTAGTCAATTAGTGCACCTACAGAGGTACTTAGCAAGTTCTTACACATATCGACATATCGATTTGCAAATTTAAATTAAGATCAACGATTTCTACATTTCTAATTATATTTCTCCAATGGTGCGTAATTGAGAAGCTTTTCGATGAGATCCACATGGCCTAAAAGCATCCTTCGGCAACAGTATCTCTTCAACCCCAATGCATCCAGAGCGTCACTACAAAAGTTCGAAATTACCAATTGCAAATTACTATGACGACGTAAAGTTAAATTGAATTTTCGTTTGGTTTAATACACTGTCAATGCTATAACGATTTAATTGAGAATGTGCAAATAATTAATTATAATGATTTACCCCTCAGTATATTCAGCTTGGAGCAAGCCCAGGTAGGCCTCCCATTTATTTCCTATGACCTTTCCACAGGTGAAGCAACGGACCGGAATAATCATTTTGGAATATTTCTTTTCCAAACGTAACTTTGACCAAGTTCTATTACTCGTATTGAATGTGCGTAACACGCACTGAACTCAACTGAACAGATACTGTCAATCCTCCTCTCACAACAATCAATTGTTTAAAAAATAGTAACTTCGAAAAACAATTTAATATTCTCCAATTTTTTTACTTCAAACAATTACGTGTGTAAACGTGTGCGGTTGCTGTATGCAAGTAAATAATGATCGATACTCTGTGGTTCATCTTTGGGACAAGGATGCCGAAGTTGACGGGGTGATCTGATACAAAACTTCATGCATAAGCAGATTTGATACGCTGCGCTGCTTCTATGCTGTAGTGTAGTGTAGGTAAGTCACTATTTGTCATGCATGTATATCTCATCTTTGAAAGACATAAAAGCTTCCAGAATGGAAAAATATGTTGGCCGGATATAAATGCTGTTCATTGTGTTCAATTCCATTCCATTATTTCGTCAGCTAGTGTTTAATGGGTAGTTTAATGTATCAACTAGGATCATTTAAAATAATTATCTGTACTTTAATGACTCTGATAGTTTCACTTAGTGTATCCAAGCTAAAATTAAATGAGCCAGTGCAGCGGTGAAGAAAGCTGCCAATTTTCATTGTAAATAATATAGTTTTTGAGATTGAGAAATGAGAAAGCAGAGTTGAAGCTGTTGCTGATATGCTAATATTTTTTAAATTGTTACCAGACTAAAAATGCATATGATGTGTCTAATGGACAAAGTATAAGTACTCATATTGAACAACTAATTACAAGATGCAAGGTGATCCATATTAGATTGGCTCCGCAAAGGATAAGTCTGAGTTTTCATTAAGCATTCTATGCATGATATAAGTGATATAACTATTAATTCTGATTTGAAAACTTACTTGGCAGAAACAGTAATTTCCACACGGGAAGTCGGCATTGTAAATTGACCAGAGGCATTGGCACTGTTAGTGGTTCCTTGTGCTTGTGTAGGTGGAATAGAAATGGTGCTTCCGTGATTGGCACCACCACCTCCCATGGCATTCTGGTTGGGGTTGGGGTACGGAACGGGAGGAGCACCTGGTCCAGACATCGCTTGTGGATAAGTTGGAACAGCTCCAGGGAGAGCTCCTGGAGCTGGATAGCCACTATTGGGGTAAGGAGCAGCTGGAGCTGGATAACCACTATTGGGGTAAGGAGCAGCTGGAGCTGGATAACCACTATTGGGGTAAGGAGCAGCTGGAGCTGGATAACCGCTATTGGGGTAAGGTGGAGCTGGAGCTGGATGACCACTACTGGGGTAAGGTGGAGCTTGATAACCACTGTTGGGGTAAGGAGCAGCTGGAGCATTCGGGTAAGGTGAAGGATCCATACCGGGTGGTGCTGTTGGGTACATGGCAATTGATCTCAGGGTCCAGGGTTGACTTGCTCAGTTGATTCCTTTCCTTCTTGTCCCACGTTTCACTTCCTGTCTGAATTTTAACGTATAATACAAAAAATTTGGTTTCCAATCCCAAAATTGATCATATCATACAATACTTTTTAGAGGATTCACTTCACAGATAATCATTGAACTACAATCTGCATAATTTTCCTTTTAAGATTTAATCTGTGAACTGGAAACAAGTCAATGGAAACACTAAACAATTTAAACTGCTCTGTCACAATTTGAATTTTACACTAGAACAATAGATCTTTTATCTACTCTACAATCTATAACATTTCATTATTAATCTCTCCTACTTTCGTTACGCTGGTAACATTAGCAACTAAAAACTGTGTCCAGTCACAACTAGCAGCGAATTCGCGATTTTACTCATGGACACAATGAATATGAATCTTTTACAACACGTCGCATTATGTTTATTGCTCGCAGCGCAACATCTGGGTGCATGAACTACCAGTATAAAAAATGCTAAATAGATAGCTAAAATATTGATTTGATGAGCTTTTTAGATGCAATTTGGAATGGCAAGGCGATATTCCATCGAACTACAGAGTGATGTCCTAATTTGTCTAAAGCAAGGATGACGTCCAACTTCGATAATGTTTACAAGTAGATAGGCATAAATATAATATGTGTATTTACATAGTGCGTCAACAACTCCTTTTTTACTATATTATGCTCGCTTCATATCCAGTACGTAAGTATAATCAATCTAGTGATGAAGACAACAACAGCCACAAAAAAATTGCAAGTTTGCAAGCATGGCATGACAATGACGTCAGACCAGATAGGTCTGTATGTTGTATATATGTGCTTCTAAAGCGCAAACACTTGTTTGCATGACTACATGATCTTTATATGCGCTTTTAATTTATAAACGCGGATACATAAATATATATATACTCTTAAGCTGCTTCTATTTCTTTCTTCGCATTCATCGTAAGTTTTTTCATTGAATCGTTCATTGTTTATATTTAGTTTTCGCAGTAATAAGGACAAAGGAAACAGATACTGAAAAACGAATTATGAATGAATCGTCATCTCAATCTCATCGTCATAGGCGTATAATGCACGATCTTCAATTTCTTGGTAGCTACTTGGCTACTTGTAAAAATAGTGCCTAGTGAGGAATTTTTCTTCTTCTAATGACATCTTTAGCCGATTGTAAACCATGCTATCTCGAGGATTCGATTCGTGCAGATATAAAAGGTCAAAAGCTAAACAACGCGTCAATTGTACAATTGGTGTAGTACTCTAATGACGTCAAGTCCTACTTATACGTAATGATAAAAACGTTTACTGACTCACCGAAGTCTAAATGCTGTTCATGTACGAGAGTAATGTGTCATCTAAATTAAATAGTTAATGCAACAACTTTAAACAGGTATATCATGCCCATCATGACGCATTTAAAATATCATAGTTTTCACTTCTTTCTATTACTATATTTTATGTATAAAGGAAGATGTTGATAAATATTACTAATTTAGTAAGTTTATATCATGGGCTATGAGCTAAAAACCATTTATAGTAAATTACTAACAATGCATAATAATTCGATTTTAAGCAAACAAAAGAAGGCTTTCCCAGAAATCCCATTAAGTCCATCGTCTTGATATTATAATCGTTTTCTAAATCCTAAGTTTCTCATCATAATCGTTCGTGTTAAAATGAAAAGGAAAAATCCATAGGAACCTCAATCGCTCCGTGGACATGATCATGAACTTATGATTTATAACTTTATAAGAATTTATGATGACTTACTTTCTCTCGCGATCAGATTGCTGTAGATTTAATTGGTTTTATTCCCTCTTGAAATGAAAACAAGTAAACACAGGTAAACTGACTTAGAATCACATTCGAATTTATAAAGCTCTCCAACAACAGGTGTAAGTGTGGTTCTCAATGATGACGTTATTATTATGTACTTCTGGATTACACCGAAAAAATATTTACGTCTTCTTCTATTTGTTGTTAAAAGTTACAATTTCGGGAATGATGAAAATTTATCCATGTTGTGCTTTCCCTTGCATTAGTAATGTATTGTATAAATTGCTCCGATCAGTCCGATCAGTAGTTTTATTGTGAGTTCGTGAGAGATAATAATATAACAAACTCAATACACAATATCGATATTCAAGAATGTGCTGATTTTATTGGTAACACACACGCAACAACGCAACTTAATCTATGTATCAAAATCCTATCTGCATCACTTAATTGAATTTTATGAAAGGAGGGTCATCCTGAGACAACATTGTTTCCTGTACTTGGAACATAACCCAAATCAGTTGTATGTTGCAAGATTCTGTATATTTCCCGCTGTATGAGGTTCCGTTTCCCGACGACGACGAGAATGCCTTCCGGGAAAAGATTGCAGTGTTGTTACCGTTACCAAAGAGGTTGTTTTTTTTATCCAGAGTGGTGAAACATTTCATATTTTGTAAAAGGGTTACATGGTTGAATGTTGAATGGCTGTTAATCTCACGATACATCAACAAACATGCGATTGCCTTTATGTCGCGTGCTCATATTCTTTTACCTGATAAAGTTGCACTGGAGAAACAACTTGTTTCCTATATTTTTATATTACAGTATAATATATGTATGATCTCAAAAATTTGTAAAAAAAAACGTCTGAGGTAATTCACCTTATGGAAATTTGTTTTGTTAGTATTGATTCATTTGGGACAAAACTACATTGTAGCAATAGCTACTTGTGACAAAATAAAAAAAAATCATTTTAGTACAATAGTTTTCTTATAAAAACACATTTTTAGCCATTAGCCATCGCATCGTAGCTATGGATTTTTACAAAATATTGTTTGGATACGAAACCCAAACACGTTAATTTTGAATCAAAGTGAATGAATGTTCAATTGCCGTTAATCCGTTAAAGTAGCACGAATTATTTCATCGTGTATTCCAGAATTTTGTCAATTTTTTTAACTAATTTTAAAAGTTAGTTGACATGTTGACATGGTTAACGATTTTCAAAGTTTTCAAGACAACAAACAAAAAAAATCTTAAAATCCAACATTTTACATGCATGACATGACTGTGAAAATGAATTTAACGTTGACAAGGCAAAGTCTCTCAATGCCCCAATCCGAAGCATGCACGTTTATTTTCCAAAGTCGAAGTCTAACAAAAAGTTATTAAATGATGATTGATGATGAAATATGAAATTAAAATGAATTTTTAGACTACTAAAACTAGTAAATGCGAAATACAAAGTTACACCACATCAAACTTGCACCAGAATATTTCTTAAGAAAATTGCTTATGTATAGAGAATAGGGCCAGCGTTTGTTTGATAAAAAGTTCATACAATACGTCATTTATTCGGAAATATTTGATACAAGATACAATGCAACCGTTATAGAAATCTTATTAGTGTTAACTTACGTAGTATAAAGTATAATATACATTCTTTAAAAAATATTGACATAAAACATATTTGGCTACTGGAATATGGTCTTGCGCTTGCGATCAGTTGCAAAAATTACAGTTAAAAGTTCCACAGCAACATGTAATCCAGTGTAGGTATATGTATTTAAAAGGAACATTAAAATTAAATTGAAATAATAAATTGATTAGACCCCTATGGCACTAAATAAAATTTACCTTTAGGGTATTCTGTCATATGATTCATTTGCATAATTATTTAAAATAAGTACAGAAAAATGGATTAGTGGTTTGGCTCTGTTGGCTGAGATTAAAACAAATTCAGTCTGAAGTCAAAATATAATAAAAAGTGCCAGATTTATATTTACAAAAAATACCCTTTCGATCTGTAGAGGTCCAGCTTACAAAGGTGTGATTTGTTTGGTAGACATAAACTGCATGAATTGTGTTGGGATTTCCGCCAAAACAGCTTTAGCAAGGTCTTCTTGGGCTGCGGCATGATTATCTCCATGTTTCCCAAGGAATTCGCGCAGTGCTAAAAACAAAATGAAATATTTCAAATATTTTTTAATGCTTTCAAATGTTTCTGTTTTTTCTCGTCAAGTTTGTGATGATAAAATAAAATGAATGCCATACCCACGAACTGAACAATATCCCTTGCAGCAACAACGCCGGTAGAGCTCTTAAGTACACGTTTGTCAGCATCTAAGAACTCCATTGACGAAAAGTCCTCATCTCCAACCCCAATGATTATTATGGACAAAGGCAAAGCTGAGGCTGCAATTACAGCATCCTTTGTAGCTTCCAAATCTTAAAAATGAAGAACAAAATCGTAAACTTAAGGCCCTAATGATCTCAAACAATTATATGCATGCAACGTTCAGGACTTACCGCATATCATTCCATCGGTAATTATTAGCAGCACAAAGTAATTATTTCCGTCTTTATAAGTGGTAGCAAATTTGGCAACATGATTAATTACAGGAGCGAAATAAGTTGGTCCACTTAATCTAACTGTGCTCAACGCTTTTTGGTAGGCATCAAGGATTCCTTCAACTCCTTGGCAAAATGGATTTTGAGGGTTAAAGTTGAGGAAGAATTCGTGGCTCACTTCAGTGTTTGGAGGAATTTTAGCTCCGAAACCAAGAGCAGGGAAGAACCTTCACATAGAAAAAGTCCACAAATTATTTATTTATTTCATGGATGGTTAAATGTATTTAACGTGATTGCATTTTGATTCCACCAGCTTACTTGTCAGTATCGTAATCCTGAATTATCCCACCCACTGATTTAATTGCCATAGTGTATTGGTTATCTTGGTTTGGCAAAATACAATGAAGGCTGGCTGGGTCCCTGGGATTTTTATTACTTGCTGTAAAATCTATCGCAACGGTAAAATTAAGTTGAATTCCACTTTGAAGGTAGTCCACGAAAGTAAAATTTCTCTCCGTGACCTGAAGCGTGACAATGTTCAACACTCCAGAATTTTCGTATCCCTTCTTTTTCTCCTTTTTCTTTGGGTTGATCAAGGGAAAGCTTGCAGAACTTTGCTTGCTCGCTGTAATGTTATTTAAAAAAAAACTTGATGTCATTGTTCAATTCTTGATTCCATTTCCAATGTTAAACTGGTGCTTAAGATGATGTCATATCTAATTATATTATGACTACATATCAATATAGTATTACTCTCCTTATACTTACAATTTTTCAGCTCTTGCCAAGTTGTTTCAAATTGTCCAATTAAGTCGTGCTTTTCGTCTTTGTCATGATCATACACTTGGAAACGTAGCTTTCTATTCGGATTTTTCCCCGTGAGAGTAGAAACTTCTCCAGTGATTTGTCGCCAGTCAGGGTCTAAAGTCTTTTTGATAACTTCAGTAACAAATACTTGCGTCCATTCATCTTCATCCGCCTGCTTGGAGACAATCAAGAACGGGTCACTTTTCCCCAGAAAATCCTTTTTGTCCAAGCCTCTCCCATTCAAGGTGAGTTGATAGGTATCCTGGCTGTTGCCAAGTTCCTCTGAGTAAATCACCAAAATAGAATTGGTTTTTTTGTCGGTTAATTTCTTGGGAAGCTCCAAGGTCTTTTCTAACTGTATTGGGAAAAGGTATAGACGGATGAAAAATATAATCCAACAACTAAATCAACTAGCTATAAAATCTCATAAATCATCTTTTATGTGCATGATTGCTTATTGGGGTACGTTTATACATACTTCCTTGCTCCCACTATAATTAAGAAACCTTACCTTGCTGAATTGGGCTGAAACAATTTCTCCTACGCTTGTCACGGTGCTACCCAAATAGTCATGAGCTGACAAATCTTTCTTTTCTCCATCCCAGTCATAAACCGTGAATTTAAGTTCCTAATTTAAGTTCAATATATGTTTTCATGATTTCAGAATTATGGGGCATTGTATATCATTCATTACATAAAGTGGTCAGTACTTACTTGTCGTTCCTCAAACTTATAGTCTAAAACGAATTTCATTTCCCATTTTGGGTTAAGATTATCATTGATGTGTTCCGTGCGGCCAATTTCTACGTACTCATTCGTATGAGCTTGTCTAAGATGCACAACACAGAATGGATCCGACTTGGACGTAGAGTCACGGTTGATGAGGTTTCTGGATTTGGGTGCAAATTTTCATAAATATTACTTAACTATCCATTTGTATGCCATGCAATAAAGTAAAATTCAAAGGATTTTCACACGTACTTGGCAGCAAGCCTAAGTTCGACCTTCGAATGGAGACCCATGTTGTTCCTAGCTTGGAAGTTGCAAAGTTTTAAGAATGAGTAAACTTCTTGTTTCGTTTCACTTGGTTTTACCTGCCGGTGATATTATTAAAAGGTGATCTACCGTTGTCGTATGGGGATGGTCACTAAATAAAAAATGACAGTTCTATATTTGTTTTAGAAATAAAATTATGTGCAGTGCTCTAAAAACTTCTGCTGATTTTCATTTTTTCACCATATTACAACAAACCGACTATGACAACTTACCTCTGCTGAACAACATAGAACTACTATTTCCGAAACGAAGAATGCAGCCTCTTTTTGTTTTAGTATGCAGTGATTTTTAGGTATATGTTGATGCAGCTTAAATGGCAAAATGTTGAAAACATGAAGAGTGAACTAGTGAACACATACAATGATTATAATAACATAATCACCAAGTAGGATATTCAATGTGCATGAATGACTTTTAGACTACCTTTCTAGCCATCTTATATTGAATCATTCCACATTCCACATTGACTCATTCAATACATGTCTTTAACTCACAAAAAGCAAATCAACTTTTGTTGTACACTAAATAAGCAGCAGATGCTGTGGCACCTACCGTCGGTATAATCTCGATCTCACTTGTGCTTATGTGTCCAGGGTCATTTTGGTGATCACAAACGGCTTGGTTATTGTGGCTTGTTTTTCGCATCATAATGTTGCAGATATGAGTCAGAGTCGTTTGACTACGATGAGTACAACTACAAGTACAGAGTATGGATATCGCACAACATTCCCATTGAACATTCAAGAATTACATCATTCCTTATTAGGGAGTTAACATAACGCATGCATGTCAGCAAATTATAAGACTACTTTGCTAGTCTGTAAGACTTAATACTATAGGTAATTAGACCGCAGTGTCTTGTATTGCTATGAAATGAGCCCCACCGAGTGGAGGAGGTAATATCATCCAAAATATGTTTGTTGTAAGAATGTTTTAGCTATACGTTTTCTAGTCCTTGTCCCCATGTATTGCAGTCTTTAGTCCTTAATCCTACCGTTACTATTTGTTTATCTGATATTGACCTTCTCCAGCTTTTATTGCTAGGCAACAGGCATATAAATGTTCTCACATTCTCACAACTGTCAAAGTTGTGTTTATATGCAAACATACATATACAATATTTATCACTTAGATACTATTTCATTTTCTTTAACGTTTACTTTGTTTGCATATGCGGTTGTAAACAACCGACGAATAATATGGTTTTGGTTAAATTATTTTAATATCAGACCTACATAATAGACTAGAACAACTCAGATTTTACTGAAGCCTGCTTGTGCTGCTGACTCTGTACTTTATATCCTTAGCGATTCTATTTTGTCCAATATTTACCTGAAATTTGGGGACAATAACGTGATCGCCTCAGATATTTTATAATTCGGATTCCTAGAAATAACTGCAAAAATCCATCACTATTGCGACATAGTACAGAGCTGGTTGAATTTTTTGGCTTCATTTTTTAACATGGGGATATACACGCATTTCGGCTCTTCCTATAATATTAGTGTATAACTCTATTATTTTAATGATGTGCAAATATTAAAGAGCCTTAACCATTAAAACATGCATAATTTTTGTCTCAATGACAGCAATGAACGCAAACACCAAAAGGCAGTTTTGTATTTGGTGAAACAATTTTGTAGCACCGTGGGGACAAATCCGGCGAAAAGGTAAAGGAATGCGAGCTTAATATACATGCAACAGCTTCCTTCGAGCCAAGTTCGGATAATGGTTTCCCGAGCATTCCAAACTTCTTCTTATCAAGAGGCATACGGGGTAGACCAACTGGCACTACAAAAAAAAAACAATTTAGCATACCACACCGTGAACTCTAACATATCTTTGTGGAATATTTTCATTTTTACATCTTATGCTAAACCTTCATGATCAGCTCATGTCTTCATCTAAAAGTGAGGTATGATGTCACCGTCCGTCCCCAACCCCAACCACTAACACAGCACAGCATCTCATCACCTTACCATGCCATAATGTCGTCATGACGTCATCATTTTTTGCATTGCTGATGATGAAACGTGATAATAATGACTCAATGTCAAATGTGACATTTATACATTGTACATATTTGCAAGGAAATCATCAATAAACGAAGGACAAACACAGTCATAAGAACAACAGATTCATATCGTAGATGGTTTCGCATATTGGTTGCTGTTACTTTATGAATTACTATGAGCTTGTTGTTTTTAAATAATAATTTAGAATTTTTAAAAATGCATGAGTATGACAGAACGGTTCTGAACATTTTTAATTTAGTATTTATTTGTAAATAATTTTAAAATGAGACGTGGTTTCCCCGTAGTGTATGGACGTTAATGTGTGTATAATTATATTATGAAGCAATAAAAAGAATAACGAATTAACACGACTACATCTTGTTAGAAAAATACAGCTACAGCTATACTGTAGGGCCTAGTCTGGCCTAGTTGCTCTACAATATGACAGGTCATAGAACGAATAACGATAATAGCCATGATCACAAACAAATACCTGAAAATGTAATACCCCTACCCGAAATAATTTACACTTTTGCAGGTTGCGATGCGACAAAATGTATTTTAGTGTTCAAAATTGTAGGTGATTGAATGGAATAGATCAGCGGACAAGTAAAGTCCAGACTGCAGGAAATCAATCTCATTTCAAGGTCACGTTATGCCACGTTAAGGTACAATATATTCGTAGATTTGAACTAGTACATAGTACATTCTAACTAAAAGACCAAAGACTAGGAATAGGAAGTTATTAGCTATGCGGGAGGGAGATGCACTGCTCTGTTGTGGGGTACTTGCCAATTAAGATGTTTGCTTTTTGAAGTGAAAAGGTCCGCGCCCTCTGGAAGAAGATTTTAACGCCGAATAAGTAGCCCAGTAACTCGCTTAAATTGTAGAATACTAGGTGGATTTAAGCCCAGTAAGGTAACTGGGCGTCTAGAAAAACTTTCCGTTATTCTTAACGGATGCATAC
>JAQFZG010003572.1:0-13348 GCA_034695465.1 Entomobrya nicoleti | reverse complement strand
TTAGCTCGCTTTGAGGCGGGTTAAATAACCAGCCTTTTCATGCAAGGCGGGTTAAATAACTAGCCGGACACAGACTGGCAGAAGCTATTGTATTTTATTTGGTGTTTTATAACAAAAAACTCCAGAATTTGAATCTTCTGTTACATTTTGTTGTATAAATCTACTGCCTAATACAAACAATAGATTAAAAATAGTTTTTATGACTACCTAGACCAATATACTCATTTTATTCGGCAAAAAGCACTTCAAATGTTACTAAAATACATCAAAATTAACCAGAGTTTCAGGACATTTTCTTTTACGAATTTATTAGTTCCTGAAACCAGACTATTGGATGGACATTGGTCTCTAAATAATTTGTTGGTTGACTTAGTAAAAAATTAAAACGGCATGAATGCTGTGTATGGCACATGAAAAAGGTTCCAGATACGTCGTTCTGACGTATGTAGCAATCAAGTTATTGATTGTAATCCAGTACATTTTGGAAATTTGTATACACAGGAGATACAAAATAAGCAAATAACTAATAATCAGAGTAAATAGAATTTTTGTTGGAGTTCTTAGGAATTATTACGAAATTCTATCAAACACTTGATAAATCAAATGAAAGAGAATACCAAAAATAACACATTAGTACGAAAGGTGTAGTTAAAACAAGCTCACTTCGTATAAAAACTGCTTATTTTTGTCATTCACTTCTCAACATATGATGGACTGTCACACTTTGACCAGAATACGTTTGAAAATGAAACAAAAGTGCTTAAATTCAACGAAAAGGAACGAGAAAACTTTACATCGTCTGGGAACTTTAGGTCGTCGGAATCCGTCGTGAATGAATATAAAGTAGACGGAAATGCATTGAGCTTACATTTTTACAATATCAATTCATTTTAAATGCTGAGGTACAAATTAGTTCGGGTTTATTACTTATTTCAGAAATCTGCTTGTCGAGAAATACCTGAAAGAAGTGTCACTAAAGATTTCGTAAATATTTTGAAATGTATGCAATTTATTTATTACTACCGAATTGAACGTTAAAGTTTTAAAATTAGTAATAGGGCGTTTGAGAAATAAAATCTGAATGAAAGTAAAAAGTAGGTGGCTGTATCTGTAATACGATGTTAAAGAATGAAATCGAATCTAAGCTTTTATCTAGAAAATTCCAAATTTTAATTTTGAAATTTGCGTATTGAAGCATGAAGTCATTTTACATTCTTATGCGTTACAGAGTTTCTAAGAATCGCCATAAATATTAAAAACAAATTACATATTTCAAGTAAAGTTTCATACTTCAAAAAATGTATACTTTATTCGTCAGTAAATTGTTATGTTTAATTGACGTAGGGTATTCCAAAAGTATCAAACCAAAGCAATTTTCATTCATCTAATCATGATGGTAATCTATTGACCAAACTTTGGTAAGACAACATACAACAAAAATATTTTCTTTTGCAGACCTGATAGATGGCTAATAAAAAGCATTAACTATTTACGAATAAATAATTCCATTGTGCTTATTTTATTTCGTACAAATATAGAATTTATTTCAAGCTTAAAACAGGTTAATTTTTCACCCAAAAAAATGTGTTTTTGCCTATTAAAAATATATCAACCCGTTACTCCAAAGTAGAAGGAACTAGGTCAAAATGCTTTTGTGTGTTTTTAAGTTAGACTCTGGGCTATTTATCCTATCAACATCCTGCTTAGATATATGAATATTAATTTGGTCCGATACATATGGATTTACCTACATCCATATATTTTCATTCTTCGTCTAATAAAAGAAATAGTTTCATTCTTTAAACATGACAGTGCTTGTCATATCTTGAAAAGTATGCCTACTCATGACAATATTAAGCTATGCATAATTGAAAAAAAAACGAGGGCTTAGTTTCTTGAAAAAAAATAATTCAAATTTAATTTAGTATAACTAGTTTTGTCTTGAGTATCAAAAATTATCAAAATCATCATTATCATAACAACGTGAATTTAAAAAAACACTCGAATTGAACATTTCAAAATGTAGAGTCCATTAAAAGCGAAATAGGATTTTTTATTTTCAGAACCCAATAACACGTTTTTCCGATTAGAGGGAAAATAATTAAATTTATTAATTTATTCACTTTTATTACAGATAACCAAGTACATATTACAGAAACATTAGTGTTGGACATTCGTATTATAAGCATCATCTCAAACAAACATGCTACAATAATTTAATAAATGGCCAAAATACTAATGGTCATTGAAGTATGATTTGTTAATATATACAACAAGATACTCCTGTATAGTGACATTGAGGGCCACTAGAAAATAATAAAAATGAAAAAGCTGGGATCCAGGGCCTGATTTGACACTTTTTTTAACTCAAACTGCTCAAGTAAGCATAACAACTTCGGTTTTATTTCGTTTATTACGAATTTAAAAAATAACAATTTTTTTGTTCAGTTAGTAATGTCTTAACAAAACAAGAGTGTTTAAAATTGATTTTACGTTATTTTTAATATCTTTGAAAAAATTGTTTCCATGGAATTAGTCAAAGGTTCTTGGCAACAGTTGTGGGACAGAACGAGAAAACCCCAGCTTTCTACGATTAGAAAAGATTATTTACGGTGTTATAAATTCAATACAATGTATATGAAAATCTAATAGTTTCAAGAGGTGTAAACATAAATCGAGACACTTTATATTTTGTGCTATAAAGTTGAAATCCTCAAAACAATTGGCAGCAATTTTGATTTTTACATTTTGCTAACGCCGCCCTTATTGCGAAATTGAGAAGCTTTGTTCTGCTTTTATTTTAAATTAATCTATATATTTTACTAGCAAATTCTACAAGTGACACAACAAAACCCAGAAAGAATTTGGAAAATCGAAATCCAAAGTAAATCATGCATCGGCAATTTTACAATTAGTGAAAAAATATAATTCCGAACAATCCATGACGCTTTATTTTAAGTTCGGCAAAATATTTTACCTGTAAAACAAAGGCTCCTGCATTTTTTGTAATAGAAAATGGAAATCGAAATTTTAAATAACATATTGGAATTTTTCAAAAACTTTCAAAGTTGTTCCGTTAATTTCTTTTGGACGGAAAATTCGGATCCAAATTTGCAAGTATTTTTCTTACAAATATTATGGATGATAACACAAGCTAATATTACAGTTGTACAATTACGCAATACTGAGTACAAACGTGTAAGCATATATAGATTGCCTTTGAACATGACATTACAAGCAGATCATCAGTTCAATTCGAATGTGCACCAGAAAATATTTTACGCCTCAAGATATATTCCTGTTTGTTTGATTCAGCTTCCCATGCTCAATGGATTGGAAGATGTACACCTGGAAAAATATTTTCGACATTTGAAAAACAACAAAGACATCAAAAACTTCAAAGCAACATTTTATTTATCAAAATTTGTAGTGATACCAGTTCGATTACAAAATCTGTCACAATTGGAGCTAATAACCTCTGATAACCAACAAGGTCTGAATGTAATTCTCATAAATGTATTTGATAATACCATTCTAATCCCTTGTAAACCTACATATTTTGATTCTTGGAATGGTGATTTGTTACGTTGGATTTCGGTAAAGAAAATCAGTATTTATTCGCTTAAATCACCGATTTGGGCTTACCCTTATTCTAACACGAAAATGCCAATGACGAATATAAAACAATTTTATATGGATTGGGATTACCGTAAATTTTGCGGAAATCCACAAAATCCACATAAATACATTCCAACATATAAAGGCGCTCAAGTGCGTTGTACAAAGTTTATTATAGCTATCTCATTAAATTGCACATCATATTCTTGCAAGAAAACTCTCGATATGGACTACTGGTACGGACCCATAAATAAATTGAGGACGACCTTTGAGCGTTCAAATTATTATATGGCTTCTGGTAGCATACATCATGGGTTTCGGTTTTCTGTCTTCGTAAATAAACAAATAGATACAAAAAGCTCCCATGGATCAATTGCCTATATTTTGCTGTCACCATTATCTACTTCAGAATGGTTAATACTGTTAACCACAATTATATATCTGAGCTGTGCCCTTACAGGAACAGGGATTCAAGGAAATCCATTTTACTGGATGTATGGAGTAATACTTGAGCAACTTGATGATAGAAGAAAATCTTTAAGTTTTAAAAGCTGGTACTTAATAATAATTTGGTTGTACGCGTGTCATTTGATTCGAAACATGTATACTTCCTCAATGTACACATACATGACAAAAGCTGCTGATATTGTTGACCTACCAAATTCGTTTCATGACTTGATATATAACAACAGCATGGCGGTACTTGTTGACCATGCAACGCTCCATGAAAACTTTAAAAATAAGAGGCTACCACTAAGGAACAATACAATGCTTGGCGAATTATACAACAGATTGATTGATAAAATAAAATGGTATAAGAAAGATTGGTCAAATATTTATAAGCTTGCCTTCTCAAAGGAAAAACAGCAAGACAAACTTTTGTGTGATAAAAGTTTTGGCATGATTTTGCATGCTATTAACGATGCAGTGGAACCAAGTAAAAGTTGTTCATTATTAAGACGTTTTACGTGGTTTTACAACACCGACCAAAATTCTATTGATGCAACAATCTACAGACAAGCATTGTATTATAAACTCTTGCTTCTTTTATTTGGAGAATATTATTTGATAGAAAATAAACATCAGGTTGTATTTCAAGAGTTACATCTTTGGAATAGTTTTAATTTGAACTATCTTCAAGACGATTTTCAGAGAGTGCTAGGCAAATATGTGGAGTCTGGATTACATGATTACCAAAATCACCATATAGAAATAATGTATCAACAACAAGCTCTCAGAGAGTTCACAAAATTTAGCGGTATAAGTCAAAGTTGGAATTGGTTTTCGTTAGTAGATCAAATGATTTCTAAACACACCCCACTAGGTTGGTATTCGTCAAAAAACTATAGACTCTCGGAATCTGTCGGAAATGAATATGAAGTTGACGAAAATGCACTAGGCATGGAAAAATTAAAATATCTATTCATCTTAAGTGCTGGAGTACAAGCTGTCTTGGTTTTAATATTTATCCTAGAGTTCTGCTTGTTGAAAATCGAAAGGATTTAAAAGTGGCTTCTTGATTATTTATAAAAGTTTAGTTTACATTATCTCTCAATTCCTAATAGTTTTAAATTTATTTGTCAAATGCTATAGCATCTTGCAGCAAATGGTTATCATATATATTAAAATATTATCGAAGTGCTTGTGGGTTTGTAAAGCTTATCCTGTCATAGCTAAACAAAAACATTCATGCTTGAAAATAGTAATTGTAACGCTTCAGTGTGCTGAAAAAACTAAAATCTTAAATTTAAATGTAATTTAATATTACTTGTTTTGCTCAAGAATAATAAATTAGTATCACCTTGAAAATTAAAGGACTTTAATTCCAAAATTATTTAAATTAAATATTTTCTAGCTAGATTATATCCAATGGCACACAAGTTGAAGTAATTAAATTTAATATTTTCAAATAAAAACATATTTCTGCTAGTAGGAAAAACAATAAAACGGTTAAATTGACACGTATTTATATCTACTTTTCACTGTATAATATTGTCGCTTTAAATTTATGATTCAAATTGTTGAGATAAGGATAAAAACATATGGTTTGAGCTTTTAAAACAAATAAAAGGAAGATAAAAACAAGTATTTTTGGGTTTTATCAGCAAGTCTTTACGACTAACGAGAATTGACTCTATTGACGCAACGAAAAAGTTTCATATTGATTGAATTTTTTTAAAGTCTAGATCAACCCTACTTGTCCGTCGCCGTTTTCATTTTGACACATAACTAATGGACAATAAAAGGGTTGTCAAAGATTCAATAAATAAAAATGGATTTTTTTAGAACCTATCGGAATTTTTCCCAACCTTTCAAAGATGTTCTGTTAATTTACTTTGGACACAAAATGCTAACACATCTCTACAGAAAGTTTTATGCAAATAATGTGGATGATTTTGTAAGCAGATTTTACAGTTGTGCAAACGTTCCCGGAACGTTGATTCTAATCATTTAATCCCAATCTTTTCATCTCTTAATTCTTTTATCCCGATGATTTCGTCGCCCACCTATTTCAGTGCAGTTTTTTGGCAACGTTACAAACCGGACTTTCAGGTTCCCAAGTATGTATAAAGATAAGATATTGTATCTAAAGATACAATGCTTAAGGTAGCTGTGCCCATGACATATCATGTATTACGCTGTCAAATTGGCAGAAGCATGGCATATTTCCGGCTGATCCAACATAAACTCAACTGTCCTTGAATATCGATTTACTTCGAATATTGCTAAGCATGAATTTCAGTTAAAATGTTTGCAACTTTAACAGTATTCGGTATGCCTTTAAAATTGAAATTTCATTCCGAAATGAACAATACCACAAGTGTACTTGCTGATTCAATTTTAGGACTTTTCTTTTAATATTTTCTTGTTTTAACTCTTCAGTAATATTTCATCAAACATTTAGAAACTATATGAGGGTACTTCTAAATGTAAATCAAAAAGGGAAAATATGATAACTACTCCTTCAATTTTTCTTTAAGAAATATGAAACAATAGAATTTGTGCATACTCAAAACCCATGTCGTGTTGCCCACTTTTGTGCTTTTGACTACTTGAGGCAAAATCCACAATATAAAAAGTTTTTGTTACTGCAGCTGGCATTATGTACAAATGTTCACACTTTTGTAAATATCTTTTAAATATTCGACGAATGGTACACTTTAATCTGAATAGAAACTTTGAAATAACAAACAATAGTACTTTAGTGTTACTGATTATTTTATATTATTTAAAAAGATGAAAAGCTTTACTTGTAGATTGGTTTTGTAATATTCAACAAGTAAGACGTTTATTCTTCATTGAAGAAAGAGATGGCAAATCTAATTCAATCAACCTTTTCGGAACTTTTCGAAACCTTTCAAAGTTGTTCAGCTCATTTATTTTGGGCAGAAAACTCTTACTCTATTTTACAATACATGTTTCTACAAATCTTCTGGATGACTTCGCGAGCTTCGTTTACAGTTGTGCAAACAAAAAATACCAAATATTCCCGGTTAAACATTTATCATAATGCTACTATTGAAGTCACATCGCAAACCGACCTTCAGTTTCTTTCGATTTTATATCAGAAAATATTTAGCTCAACCAAATACAACCCTACTTGTATAGTGCAACTCCCTGTAATGAATAGATTGACAAGAGCACAATTGCAACATTACTTTAAACTTGTGGAAAACAACCGAGAGGTCAAGAAATACTCAACCATATTATATTTGGCAGACTATGTTGTTATACCTTTACATTCAAAAACTATTTTGCAAAAAGGACTACAAACGTCAAATAGCAAGCAGACTTTGCAGACCATTCTACTAAATGTATTTGATAACACATTACTAGTTGCATGTAAACCTCTAATTAACGACTGCTGGTTAGGTGAGAAATTAGGTTGGATTCCGATAAAACCAAAAATGTTTTCTTTAGATAAACTATCGATTTGGTTCGGTGCTCATTCTAACACAAATTTACGAATGTTTGAATCGAAGAATTTTTACAACGACTGGGATCCCCACAAATTTTGCGGAATCCCACGTAAACTTCATAAGCAAAAATCCGTAAAATTTGAAAGCTTGCATGAAGCTTGTACTAAGCTTATTTTAGCTATTTATCTAAATTGCACATCATCTTCATGTGAAAACACCTTGGATACGGATTACTTGTACGGTTTAGCAAATACATTTAGTCTTAGGTCAGATCACTTTAAATACCCTTCTACGTTTGGAAGCGAACTTCATGGATACCGGTTTTCTGTATTTATACGTAAACGAGCAGACAATGTACGGTCGGATGGATTAACTGCATTTATGTTAGTAGTTCCATTTAGTGGGTTACAACTGTTAATATTATTTACCACTACGACCCTTGTGGTAACGGGTATTCAAGGCAACCCATTTTATTGGATGTATGGAGTATTACTCGAGCAAAATGATGACAGGAGAAAATCTATAACTTTCAAAAGCTGGTACATAATAATAATATGGATATACGCATGTCACCTAATTCGAAATATGTACACGTCATCAATGTACACATATATGACAAAAGCTGCTGATCCAACTGACGTACCTGCTTCATTTGATGACTTGATATATAGAAATAACATGACACTTCTTGTTGACCTTAACACATTCCTTTATATGCTTATAGTTCAAGAGGATGTAAAGGATAGAAAAGCAATTATAAGCAAATTATTTAGTAGATCATATTCAAAAACTAAAGTGTATCAGCACACTTGGTCCAATATTTTCACTCTTGCACACTCAAGGGAAAAACTATCAGATAGATATTTGTGTGAACAAAGTTCTGGCTTATTTACTACAAGGCAGACAAACACATCTTCTAAATGTTCCATTTTAACACGCTTTGCATGGCTTTACAACACGAATCCAACTTGGGTTGGTGGAATTACATATCGAACAGCGCTTTATTCAAAACTCATTTTGCTCATATTTGGGGAATATGATTTGATAGAAAATCAACAGCAAATTGCAGTTCCGGAATTAAATCTTTGGGTTAGCCTTGATGGCAATTATCTTGAAAAATATTTTCAAGCAGGTCTAGGAAAATTGATGCAGTCTGGATTATATGACTACCAGAATCACTACATAGAAATTATAAACCAGCATAGAGCTCTTGTAGAGTTTTTGTACAAAAATGAATTCAATCACACTTGGAACTTGTTTTCAATGGTACATCTAATGATTTCACGACACACGCCGTTAGGATGGCAGTCCTATAAAACTTATAAGTTGTCCGAATCTATTGGAAATGAGTATGATTCTAAAAACATGGCGCTTAACATGGACAAACTGAGATATATTTTTATTTTTTGTGCTGTACTGCAGGTTGTATTGGTTTTAATATTTATTTTGAAATTTTGCTTTAAAATGTCTAAATATTTCCGATTTATTTGCATTCGTTTGAATTCAGACAATGTTTATCTAATATAGTATCAAATACTACGGAATTGCTAGTCAAACTGTTAAAAAATAACTGTCTTAGCCTTATAATTTTTTGTCTTTTAAAAGTTACAACCTTTCGTAATTTATAATGTTTCTGGTCGTTCCCTTAACCGACCATAAAGTTAGTTATATCTATAAGATATAATGTCCAAGTATCGTGCTATATGTAAAATTTATCACAGGGTTACTTTTAAGCGTAGCATACTTTAAACGTGGACGTCTAGTCAAATACTTATATTGAAAGGAAACAATTTTCATTTAGATCAGTTTTAATAAATGGGTGTTGAAATGTACCATCTTTTCGTTTTAACATTAACAATATTCCAAAAGATTAAAAAATTGTAATTAAGTAGATAAAGCTTCCCGGTTTTAATGAATTTTGTGCAAAAAGGGTTTTATCATTAGTTTTCGCATAAGACTAAATAAATGCTTATTGATCTATGTACAAGTAATTTTGAGTTCATTAAAAGCCATGCCATAAATTCAGCTACACATTTATATAATTTTTGGTGTAAATGTTTTCTTTATTTACTCCAAGAAACTAAAAGTTGATAAGAAAGACTGCCAGACTAATTAAACCCAAATTTATTTAATTTAGTTTTGGTTTCATTTCTTAATTCTCGTGTTTTTCATGAAAAAGATAAAACCTTAACCGATAGCTTAATGAGTAAATAGCTTAAAACCCACAAATAATGTTGTTTGTTAATCTGACACTAATGATTTTAGCCAAGTGTGGGTACATATAACACATATAAGAAGATTATGAATATACGTATGTTTAAATAAAACTAATGACAACAAAAAAACTTACGATTTATTCGAAAAGCGTATATCAAGCTTAATGTGTATTTCGGCATAATTACACCAAGAATTTGTTTAAGTTGTCACCTTTACCTCACAAAGCTAACAGATATAATCTAACTTAATTGAATATATAAGTCAAATTTTTAACAATATTTTTAGTAGTTCAACCATTTTTTACAAATTTTACAATCATGGTTATGACGAAGTTTTTTATCACACAATTCGTACTTTTTGATTCGTCCATTTGCGATATGGTAAAATTCAGATCAAACCAGAAAACTTTAATGACTCTGATGTCTAGGGTATTTACGTCACCCAAAAATATTCATCAACACAATATTTTGAGACGTAAATAAAGTTACATTTTGTGTTCTGCTATTTTGCATGATTATAAATAACTCTTAAAATTTCTCACCATTACACTCAAAGCCCACGTTTGGTAAAGTCAGAAGAGAATTGCCCCAAAATTTGTGATAAAATATCTACTAAAATATTATTCTTATTGCTACAGTTTAACAAAAGGCCAATAATTACATTGACAATGAGGGCAAGAATTACACTGATATTTCTAGTACTAGTCCTTTTTATCCACAGTGGTATTGGTATTAAAATCCTTACAAAAGATAAGCGAGACGTGCAACCAGTTGGCCCTAAAACTACCAGGGATTATATCCCTATAATTGGTCGTGGAGGTCGTAGTGAGGAACTCGAGGACCAGCTAAATGGGAAGCCAGCTGGGCGGGGCAGGAAACTTGACGTGGTCGTCGGCGGACCAGGAAGGTCCATTAATCTTGAAGAATAACTAAATTGAAGATCTGGTTGAAGCGACAAACTAGGTTATCAGATAATAAGCCGCAGTTTTTTAGAATACCTATTTTTAAATATAAGTTAAATTGAAGGTACATAAATTGTAGTTCAATATTTCATTAGAATAAGAGTAAAAATGTTTGTATACACTTTTTATATTGTATTGTTTTGATTTACTAGCAAATAAATTTAATCACAAACTCGTCACAAGTATATAAATTTGGGAATTACATTTGACAAGATCGGATTTGCTAACCTGGATATGACCTGTTAACAAACGAAGAAAAATTTAATATGGATTATATTTTTGTATATTTACACTTTTACGGAATCTTTTTAAACATATTCCTGATATTTTTCGGCATTTATAAAAATATATAACAAAGAAATAACTGACGTGATATATTTAGCCTGCTGTAACGATATATTAATTTGAGAGCAGCTCAAGAAACCACAATTACGTGCTTGGTTAATATTACATTGACATCAACGGTTTTAGCAAATTGATAGTATACTTAAATTTTTTCCTGAAAGCGAACATCAAACCGAATTCGCATTGAATGATCATCAAAATTAGAGCTCATGAACTTGTTTAATTTCTGACATTTACTTCACGAAGCAAACAAAAAGATTCTAATACAACTGAATAATTAGATAGTTCGTACGTTTCAAGGTTTGGCTCACACGAACATTCGTCACCATTGTAATTCAAACTGTGTATATTATCAAGTTATACATATTTTTAAATTAGGGATATAAAATGAGGGATAGTTCAATTCAGATAAAACTAGGAAACCAAGATAACTTAATGACTTTGAAGTGGTGGGTATTTCAGTCTGTAGTGGGTTAGCCTGTGAGATACATTTTCCGTTTTGGACTCGACGTGCATGATATGATAAAGTGTTACGCAAAGATGGAAACTAAAGTCATGGTAAATCTCGAAATTAGTTGACAGTTCATTTCAAAAGTTTCAAGTAAACTTTCCAAGGCGTTGTCATTGACATATTTGCTGCCTGAGCTATATCATTTTATTTTGGCCAACTAAAGTTATAAACAGATATATTTTTGAGTAAAGTAATGAAGAAATGTGAATCGGGTAAACATATTTTTAACAGTTCCAATCGGATAATTCTTATCGCACTTTAAAGCCTACTAAAACCTTATTTAATGTCTTCAGATTATTATAATAATAGGGTAGAACTGTACGGTGTTTATGGTACGAATCAATTTAATGGTAATAGTGATTAAAAAACTTAATGGGATATGGGATAAGAATTTTCCTATTTAGTTTTGTAAAAATAAGCCAATATTTTAAGCGTGTGTTAAAGTGATACCCAAAAGTTTATCCAATATAGTAGTAGAAACAATAGAGTTAACGTAATAAGTTTAAATAATTCTTGTTTAAGTGTTGGTCCCAGCAATAATCATGCAGCGTTTCCCGGTTTTGAAAATGAACATAACTCTATAGTCCATTTATTAAAATTTACATTTAAAGCAACATTTGAAATTAGCAATGCGCCCCGGAAGATTGTTATTCTTAGGTGGACTAGCTTTTTAGAATTAATCTTGCAAACATATAAACAACTTGTATATTTACACAATGTATCAAGCAAAATAAACATCAAATGTATTTTTAAAATAAAAGGGTTATAGAAAATTAGAACTAGTTCCAGAAATTATGGTGATTTTTTAATGCATTTAGAAATCATGAAGATAATATTTGCCTTGCAAATACTAAGTAATGTTCCAATCGCCCATCGAATTGTTCTAAAAGCCATCTTGACATATATAAATATGATTCCCCTGCATTCCATTATTGCACAAGTAGCACCAACCAGAAGTCCCATTCCCAAAATCAGGAAAATTACCTGAATATTGCCCGACATATTTGGTTTTTTCGGAGGAATAATTTCCTTGTCTAACATATTGTAAGACCCATTCAAAAACTTGGGCCACCAATCCATTAACCCGGTGCTTTGAATCCTAGAAGCCTGTTTTAGTTGATGGATGGATCCTAGTCCTAATAAAATAAAACTAATTCGAGCTTTTGTATATGAGGTTGGGCCAATATCTGAATAGTTGCCTGATTTACGAAGCACATAAGCAATCTTACTTGCTTTATAGTTCGGAAGCAACCAAGCTGTTTTATTGCAAGAATTTAGATCATTCGTGATAAATTTGTCTTGCTTATGTTTCAGGTAGTTGGTTAATATATTTCCATTCGCAATCCGATTTAGAGCAGTCCTTGTTAGCACACCCACTTTACTAAGAACATGTAAATCAAGAAACGTTTGCGAAAACATCCGTCTCATATCTGGGTGCATTTTTGTGTTTAAATAAACCGTTTTTTGTATTGATGTAGGATATTTGTTGTACTTATTTGGGGTGTATAGATCTGTAAATCCTTGTACTGACCAACTTTTGTGAAAAAACTTATCAAAGTAATGATTTCGATAGTAATGTGAATTGGAACGTCTCCCAAAATAATACCTAAAAGACCATATTCTGGTGTAAATTTGAAAGTTATCCTTGAGAAGATCGTCAAATTTTTCATACGGAATTACGAACCTCGGCATCACTATTTTGTAAACATTTGTACTTTTAAAAGCATTACTAATTACAAGTCCGGCAAGTAACATCCCAGACATAAGGAATCTATA
>JAQFZG010003571.1:0-13352 GCA_034695465.1 Entomobrya nicoleti | reverse complement strand
CAAAAAAATCTACCGTGGGCAAAATTTACTACGTAATTTTAAACATTTACGTGTTATTTTAAAGCTAAAATAATTTATTTTTTATTTTGTAGCGGAATTCCGCTACATGGTGGCGGAATTCCGCTACTGATCCTCCACTGAATTTTGCAAGTAACTTGATTTATAATTATAAAGCATGTTACTGAATTATTAAAACGGTTTAGTTGAACTTCAATATCAGTCGAGTGGAGGAGGAGGAGGAGTAGCGTATTTGTGCTACTCCTTTCTCCAAGATTTTTCTCCAAGAAATCGGAAATGTAGCTTATAAGATGCATTAGGTAGTACTTATTATTATTCGGAAATTTTTTGACCCAATTGACCCCATACAAGGGGGCTAGGAGGGCACATTTTAGTTCAAAACATGCCCGCGTAAGTCGCGCCTCCCGCCAAAACGGTAAGAGATATTTACAAAATTCTTTTTGAATCTAAAAGCAAAAGAACATATCTATTTAGGGTTTTTCGATTTTTTCCAAAATTCGAAAGGGTATTCTCAAAAAATGCATCCAAAAAATAGGCATGACTTTGAATGTAAAAAACCGCAAGAGATAGCGGTACCATTTTTTGAAGTTTTATATTTCGTAAACGGTAATGTTTGATTATGTCCGTCAATAGTATACATATAACAGTGAAAGGTGAATAATGCTAACATTTGAAACAATGCCTTCAACTTAATGAAAAATTTGAAGGCCGCATTATACGTCAGAAATTTTTCCACTGGAAAGTAAAATGAAGAATTTAAATAATAAAGTAAACGATTAGAAGGTTTAATTTTTTAATGCGTGCTTACATTGTCATTTTATCGATAAATCATAGTTAGTTAAGTTTGATGCGTGCCGCATTTATTGTTGATACAATACGTTAACTTGTACTTGTATTTCATGTGAACATTATGCTTTAACTACGTACTTTTAAATCATGATTGATTATAAGAATAATTACAAAAATGAGCCAAAATGGAGCAATAAAAACAAAGTTTATTCGAACTTTATTGGAGCGATTGTTACATACAACATAGTTGAATTTACAAGTATCTATGAATAACATTCTAATGGTTTCAGGCTAAACAGTTTCTATATTTTTCAGTGCTGCCAATAAATATAAAAAATATTTAATAAGAAAGAAATATAAGAAGAAATACAAAAAAGTTTCTAACATAATAACTAAGAAAAATCTAAATATAACGACTAACTACAGTTTGAATTTCTCCAACCAGCCTTGATTTTTGGCAAACAGTAAATCCCTATAAATCCACTCCATACAAGGATAACAACCATGATAAAACTCTGGTAATATTTTCCTTATCTTTTTACTCACAGTAAAACTTTTATCTGACCCTGCTTCCAACACCCATTGTTTCAATGCTGGTGTTGTATTAAATAGCGACAAAATGTTTTTATCATTTCTATAAAAATCTTTAAACAGGGCAAATGGCGAGTCTTTCGTAACCGACTGTCTTATTTTCTCAGAAAACTCTGAAAATTCCACCGTTTCCACTTTGTAACCCAACTTTTCCGCTACTCCCACAAATCTCTGCTCAATATCTGGATTGCAATTAGACGCATTATAAACATCATCAGGGGCATCCGGATTAAAAAATATTTTTACCGATGCCCACGCACAAATATCTACCGGAAGTACAATAGCAGGTATAGGTGTACTTGGCATTACTCCCTGTTTCAACATAAACAGGTATCTTAGCATTACATGATTATTATCCAGTACAAACCGACCAGTCTTGGAATCACCTGCAATTAACGGAAACCTGAAAACCTTTCCTGGTATACCTCTTTCCAATATAGCTTGTTTCATAAGCATGTCACCCACAAACTTGGTTGTAGGATAAGATACAGTTGTCACTCCATCATAGTCATTAGCCTCAGGCCAGTTTTCTGACAAGCTTCCGTCATTCTCGTCAATAGTTGCCACAGCTAGTAAACTGGATGCGCAGTAGATGTGTTTCAGTTTGCCCCCTGTGCATGCAAATTCCAAAATGTTTTTCGTTCCACCCACGTTCACTGCCCGAGTATCTTTATCTGACTCACGCTTCTTGTAGTACTCGGTATGATCAACACGGGCAGCGCAGTGAAATATGGCATCAACGTTGTTACACATATCTTCCCAAATAATTGGTTCCAGTCCGAGATTCGGTATGGCCACATTTCCGTCTACGCAACGAATTTTTCTCATGTCCACTTCGGAGAGAAGGCACCTTTCTTGTAAGACATTTCGAAGGCGATTTTCTCCACTGACGTTTTTTACGGGTCGAATAAGACAAACTACTTGTGTCACTTGACTCATATTTGTAAGCTCTTTGAGAATGTATGGCCCAAGATTCCCAGTACATCCAGTCAATAAGACAGTTGAAATATCTCTGACATGAATCTTTTCTTGTTCAGGTCTACTCATAATTTGTTGAGAAAGTTGGCAATCTTCTTTAATAAGTTGTGCCACTTCCTCTTGAGTTGGAATGCCTTCTTCCTCTACTTTCCCTCCTTCGATTACTTTTAGTAGAGTTTCAGTTAGTAAATCTATTGAATTGCAGTCCCTCATTGCGCTAGCGTTTACAGCTACTCTGTCGCCAAATAGGGATTGAACCGCATTTTTAATTTCTACAAACATCAGGGAATCTACTCCAATTTCCTGGAAGTTTGAGTTATCGTCAATAACGTCTACATCATCAAGCCTCAAAATGTTTCTTAAGATTGACTTGAGAATATCCTTAAGCCATTTCCTCTTTTCGTCAACATTTGGTTGAGAGTCGTATTGTTGCCAGAATTCATCCGATTTCATGTGCATGATACCAGACGAAGGCCCAATGCCACCTTTTGACCAAACACGTTCATCCAAAATTGATGAAATGTGAGGAAAAAGCTTGGCCATGAGTACAAATGACTCAATGTTGATAAGTACGGTTTGTGTACGTTGTGACTTCAGAGCGTATTCCAGACCGGTGGTACCTTGTAAGTTGGAAATTGATTTGACACCGGGAAGATCCACTTCCGTTGCAATTCCAACTTCACCCCATTGACCCCAGTTTACTGTGGTGGCTGGTAATCCAATAGAATTTCTGTAGTGGGCTATTGCATCTTCAAAATTGTTGGCAGCAGAATGATTGCATTGACCAGGCGATCCAAAAATAGAAGCCATTGATGAAAATAGGACAAAATGCTCTAAATTCAGATGTTTAGTGAGTTGATGTAAATTAATTGTTCCATTTACTTTAGCATTAAATGTACTGGACAGCGTTTCCCAAGAATGGTTTTCAATTAGACCATCGCTCAGCGTTCCCGCTGCATGCATGACACCTCGCAAACATGGATATCCCATTTGACCAATTTTCACCTGGATGAGCTCTTTACATTGTTCAAAATCACCAACGTCAAGTTGAATAGCTTTGACCTTTGACCCGTATTCCTTATTCAAGCTGTCAATTGACTGATGCATTGATTCATCTGGAATTCTTCTTCCTGCAACTATTATATGTTTGGCACCCTTTTCCACCATCCATTTACAAACAACAAAGCCAATTCCTCCAAGTCCCCCTGTGATTAAATATGTAGCATTCCAATTGAACATCGGAGTGACCACTTCTTGCTGCCCTTTAAGTTGGTTTACTTCCGGCATCACACAAACAACTTTGCCAATATGCTTTGCTTTTTGTATGTAATGCAAAGCCTCCCGAATGTGGACCGCATCAAATCGTACATAAGGAATTGGACTAATTACTTTCTTGTCCGACAGCTTTCTTACTTCTTTCATAAGCCGTCGCCACTCAGACTTATCCATGGAAGCAAGGTCTACAACAGTATATTGTACATCTGGGCGCAGTTTCTTAACTTCCTCAGTTTTCCATATGGATAATTTACTCATCTCAACAAAACGTGCTCCAATGGCGCATGCTTTCAATGATGCCTCCTTAAATCCTTCACTCGTCAGGGAATTCAGTACAACGTCAACTCCTCGTCCTTTGGTCACCCTCAAAATGTCTTTACCAAATCTTGTGCTTCGTGAATGAAAGACATGCGGTATACCCAATGACCTCAGGTAATTCTGTTTCCGCTTGCTTCCCGCAGTAGCTATGATTCTTGCTCCGATACTCTTACAAATTTGAATGGCACTCAAGCCAACTCCCCCAGAAGCTGTATGAATGAGTACTGTATCAGCTGCTGTGACATTTGCAACCTCCACAATACAATGATAGCTGGTTTCCACTACAGCAGGAAGAGTACAAGCGTCACAAGGCGTCATCCCAGGAGGAACGGGTAGTACATCGTTTTCATTTAACTTTATATGACTTGGAAGAGCTTCTTCGTTTATATTTACTCCAAAGACGTGGTCTCCCACTGACCACAGTGACACCTGACTACCCACCCGCTTGACTACTCCAGCAAAATCGAAACCCACAGCATTGCAGTCTTTAAATTCAGTTGAAGGTTTTAGAATGCTAAATACATCTCTAAAGTTCAAGGCTGACGCCTTCACCTGAACCTCTATTTCCTTATCACCCAAACTAAAAGGTTCCAGTGACCCAAATTGTAAATCAGCTATTGCCTTTGTTTCTGGTAAAATCAATTGATATCTGTCCGTACCACTAGGCAACTTCAAATCTTGCAATGCTGGTTTCAATGGTACTATCTTGCAAATATATCTAGTGGTATCATGGAAAGCAACTTGAGTTTCTTTATCTGCGCTAAATAGCTCATAAAATACTTGCTCCACTCCATCCACACTCTGGTTTCCTCCAATATCAATGCAACGACAATTTAAATCCATTCTTTCATTTTTCAGTGCCTTGGTGAAACCCCAAATGGTGCTGGGGTGAAAATGTGACAGATCATTGTCTTCCACAGGCATCACTCCATCCAGCAAAGCAACAAGTTTTGGCAAAGGAGTTTGGTTTAATCCAAGTAGAGACTTTACCACATTAAAGTATGGCTTTAGAACGGATTCCTGAGTAGTACAAGTTCTGTCAAGTGACCAGCAATACAAAACGCCTTCAATGTATGCTCCCTCCAAATTTTCAATAGTTTCAAAAAGTTTACAATAGTTTTGTTCACAATCGGGGTTTATCTCAATCCCCCAATCGTTATTGCTGAATTTCTCGCCTTTTCTCACAATGATTACCTGACGATTAGGAATTGTACTGATTTGCTGATGCAATGCTTTCGACATTCTGCTATCACCTTGTTCAAATAAAAGCCAAGATTTTAATTTCTGTTCTTCCCCCGTTTTTATAATTTTCTGATAAACCATCGAAGAATCTTTGCTCTTATACGACAAAATTAATGAATGTCTGTTATCCGTACAAGAAAATATTTTCAACACATCAAATCCAGCTATTTGCAATGCTTCCATCCACTTGTCTTTATACAAAGTACAATGATTTGGTCTTAATTCCATATCCTCAAAACGCCAAAATCCATCCAGTAAGCCAAATATGAAAGTGATAACCCTACAAATTCTAGTTTGCTCGAGCATGTCAAATTTACCACCAGGTTTTAAAAGCATTTCCACATTCATCAGCGCTTCCTTCACATCCTTCGTCGCATGGATGACATCACTTGCCACAATCCAATCGTAGTAATTTGGTGTAAATCCCTGACTAATTGGATCTTCTTCAATGTTCAACTTTTTAAAAGTCAAGTTCTTCAACTGAGTTTCAAACTTCTTTTCAGCTGCAGCAAAAAACGCGGGGGAGATATCCGTATAAGTGTATTCAAAGTTTACGTTCATTTGCTCCAGACAATCAAGGAAACTCTTGGAATAAAATCCAGTACCTGCGCCAACCTCCAAAATCCTAAATGTGCCCTCACAATCATTCCCTTTGAAATGCTGCATGCCAATAGATAATGCTTCTTTGCACATCTCAGATAACCCCAAAAGCTCTCCATATCCCGTATAAAAATCTTCCACTGCAGGTGAATTAGTTTTTCCACTATCCTCTGGAAACAAAATTGGCAAAGCTGACTTTGTCCCTTTTACAATTTCACTATAATTTTCACCAAGTTTAGTTAAAAGGAGTGTCGGATTAAATAATTCTATAAGTCCGTCTGATAACTTTGCCGAAGATAACTGATCTTGTACATTGCTTAGCGTTGGTGGAATTCCAATTACTTTCCATGTTGATGTTGATGACCCATCTTCATTCTTCTGTAATATTCCTTCCTCCTCCAATACACACAGCATGTAGCCAAACATTTTGGAGTACTCATTTTGAATACCAAGTTGTTTTCCCAAGTCATCCTCACAAATGATATCATTCAAAGTTGGCTCCCATCCACACTGATATAAACAGCGTAAAAAATTGAAGTACACCAAACTCTCCAAATTTTGTAGAATGTTCCCCAACTCCAGAGAAGGCTTATTAAATTTTTGCTCCATAGAATTAACAAAGTTTTCATCAAAAATGTTATCCTTTCTGCATAGCGACAGGTCAAATCTATTCTGGGAAGGTCCCATCTTCGCTCTCCAGGTCTCCTCCCAAAGATCCGGCATTGTGGAAGTCTGCTGTTCCAATATAGACTCAATAGCTTTAACAGTCGTATCTATAAATTCAACATTGGTCATCACAGCCATTACCTTCCCATGTAAATCGACCAGCAGAGCAGTAGGATTACTTGAGGTTAAATTGTCGTCATCTCCGGATTTACTGTTGTCCTCATAAACATGGATATACTTGTCAGATTCAGAGGAAGCACCGTGACTCAACCAAATAAATTTACCAATTTTAATTGGAACGTAAAGTTTGGATTTTAGTTTTGTTGTAATTCTCATCATCATTATGGCTTGGATCATAGCATCTAGGACTACCGGATGAATAATGTATTGACCATCATTGCATTCCGGAACTTTTACCTTCGCAAGTAATTTGCAAGCTTCTTCATCTCTCCACACCTTTTCCAAACTCCGAAATGTCTGACCAAATTTCAAACCAATTGAAGCCAACTTATCATAAGCTTGAAAAATAATTTCCTCATTTGATGCCTTTGACAATGTTGCGTGAAATTCCTCTACATCAAATGTAATCATTTGTTCCTCTGCTGTTGGAAGTGGTGAAAATGTGGAAACTGCATGTTCAATCCAACTTGATTGGTTATCTGACTCAAGATGATGAAAAGTTTTCACCGAGACATCATTCCAATCGTAATGATTTTCTTTAAGAGTGTTTAACTGCGCAACTGTTTGTAGTTGGCATGTCTTTGACTCATCTAAAGAGAGGGGAGCCTTGATCATAAGATTTTCTACTTTCATTGGTCGGCTGGGTTTACCCAAAGAATCAACGGAGCCTTCCACTGTAGCAAGTCCAGCTGCTAGCGACATTTCTAGATAACCCGCTCCCGGAAATATAACAGTTTTGCCAATAGCATGGTCCTTAATGTACTCATACTCGTGAGCTGATGTATTTACTCTGCTTTCAAATATTTTGATGGAGGATGCATTTGGAAGGAGTGATCCAATAAGTGGATGAATTGCATTGTCCGTAGCCTGCATCATATCCGGCCAGAATTTCTTTCCAATGAATGGGTATAAAGGTAGATTGTGAACTTTCTTTCTGCTGTAAAACTGGTCGATTCCTTTCCATTCGATGTCAATCCCTTTCATGTAAAGTTTTCCAAGAGAGTCTAAAATGGTACGCCAGTCATCATGTTTCCGTTTCAGGGAAGGTAAGCATAGCAATTTTGAGTCATTATTCATCATGGTCAGGGCTGAGAGTACGGGATGTGGACCAATTTCGATGAAAATATTGCAGCCAAGTTCAGTGGCTTTTTTACTGGCGCTGAGAAAGTCAACTTTTTCTCTTGTGTGATTTACCCAATATTCCGCATCCACATTTTCCATTGGAACAAGATCGCCTTTCATTCCTGATATGTATTCACACTTTAGTGATGGAGTCAATTTTAATGTTGTTTTGGCAACCGATCTATACGCATTTAGCATAGGATCCATGTGTTTAGAATGAAATGCATGTGTGGCAGAGAGTACTGTGCATTTCAGCTTGTTTCCAGTGCAAATCTTGGCAAATTCCATGATCACATCAGAATCTCCAGCGACCACAGTCTGCTCACTGGAATTAATTGCTGCATAGTCCAGCAACTTTTCAGTATCATTACCAGCAAATTTCTTCATTGAATTTTGAACTTCATCGTAGTCTGCTTGAATGACAAGCATTTTCCCACGAGGTAGCTCATCAATCAGCCTGCTCCTCTCTGCAACCAATGTGATTGCATCTTCAACGGAAATGATTCCAGCGCATACTGCAGCCGCAAACTCACCCAAACTATGTCCCAATACGTAGTCTGGTTTAACTCCCCACGATTCCCACAATTTGAGCAGTGCATATTCCACACAAAAAATAGATGTTTGACTGTAAATTGTACGATTTACCTTGTCAGTGAACTCTTGGTTTTCTGACCAAATTATATTTTTTAAGCTTATGTTGTATTTTTCATGTAAAATGTTTTCACAGAAGTCAAAGTGCATTTGGAAGACAGGGCTGGAGTTGTACAGCTTCTTTGCCATTCCTGGATACTGAGACCCTTGTCCAGTAAAAAGAAAGCAAATTTTATTGACTGCTTCAGCGTTAACCTCACTTTTCACATATTTTTGATGCTCAATGCTAATGATTACATCGTCTATGTTCTTTGCTAATATTACTGCTCTGTGGTTAAAATTTGCTCGTCCAACGTTTGTGGAGTAGCAGATATCAGCAAGAGATTCCTTGCTAGCTTTAATCATGCTCCAGTACTTGGATAAGAGTATCTCCAAAGCTTCGTCCGTTTTCGCTGATATCTTCAAAATGTGAAGTGGACGCTCAATAGCACAACCTACAGTAAGTGCCTTGGTGCTTCCAATTTCTGGGGATTCTTCCATAATAGCATGTGCGTCTGTACCTGTGATTCCAAATGAGCTAACTCCAGCAATCCGATTTTTTTCGGTGGACTTTTTCCATTCCATTCGTTCCATTGGGATTATTGCTGGAATAGTTTCCAAGTCAATCGATGGGTTAAGTTCAGTAAAATTTCGGTGCGCCGGAATAAGTTCATTGTGCATAGCAAGCACAACTTTCATCATTCCTGTTATCCCAGAGCATGACTCAGTATGCCCTACATTTGTCTTCACCGATCCAATTATTAAGGGATTCCGTCTACACGGAGACTGATAAGCTTTAGCAATAGCAGCGACCTCCATAGGATCTCCCACTATCGTTCCAGTTCCATGAGCTTCCACATACGACACCTCTTCCGGTCTTACCCCAGCATCCTTCAAAGCGTTTATCATTGCCAACGCTTCACAGTGAACGGTTGGTGTGCCCATGCTGGGTGAGACCCCTTCTTGAGCAACTGCAGTGCCTCGAATGAGCGCCCAAATGTTATCGTTGTCCCGAATTGCATCTGAAAGCCTCTTCAAGACAAGTACTCCGCACCCTTCAGCTCTCGCAAATCCATTGGCATCAGCTGAAAACGTTTTACATTGACCATCTGGAGAGATGATCAACGGCATTTCATCCTTGTCGAACGGATGGAGTAGCAGATTTACTCCACCTGCCATCGCAAGATTAGTTTTACCATTTTGAAGACTTCTACAAGCCAAATGTACAGCCACCATGGCCGAGCTACAACCAGATTCAGTGGCAATACTTGGTCCAGTCAATCCCAAAAGAAAAGATAGCCTTGCAGTAGCAGCTCCAATGGAATTTCCCATGTACCCTCTGTAAAATTCCTTATTTCCAGAGTGTACCAAAATGTCCTTGTAGTCATTGGTCCAAGATCCCATGAAAATGGAGCCAGGAGTCCCTCTTAAAGTATGTGGATCAATACATGCGTCCTCGAGACCCTCCCAGATAAGCTCATGCATGAGTCTGTGTTGAGGATCCATGAAAACCACTTCCTTTGGTGAAATGCCTGATTTTAAAAGTGTAAAACTACATTTAAATTCATCAACTAAAACAATTTAGCATTAAATTTAAAAAATAAAATATAAATAATTATAATGCTTAAAGTATTAAATGATGACGGTAGAGATAGTTAAATTATAAGTATTCATAGTTGTATGCGAAGCATAACACATTATTTAAAATATGCTAACTTTAATTTTAGTTTAGAAAATCGTAATCACTGTTACTACCCTAAATAATAGGTTATCAAGTAATTTACCAAAGAATTTCGAGTCAAACTCATCCACCGGAACCTTCAGAAATCCTGCATTGGTTTTCCTGGCATGTGTCATTTTTCTGCTGCACTGCTCTCTCATCCAACGAAAAGGTGGAGGATTGCATGTTCCATCTTGCCCCTCAAACAGCAAGCTCCAAAACTCTTCAAGATTGTTGGACCCAGGAAAGCGACAGCTCATTCCCACAATAGCGATTGGTTCCTTACTGTATCGCGGTGAAAGGGAATTCTCATTGATCAGTGGACAAATGCCTTTCAAAGAAAGTTGAATTAGTGGTGAAACATTTTCTTCCCGAATTTTGAGCCAGTGGACGAGAACAAGATCATTCAAAATTCCCATGTTTTGCAAAGTAGCCATGTCAGTTTCCTTCGGAAAGTTTACCAAATTGACTAACGCAATGTCACTCTCATAACTGCATGATTAAAGAAATGCACTACATTATTTTTGAAATGCCAAATTATAAATTTGTTTACAATAAATAGTGAAACAGGTACCCAAGCAATTGCTTTCCCGGAAGCAAAACCTTGTTGAATTTTCTGTCAAGAGTTCTAACATTCTTGAATTGATTCTTCGCCCATTTCTGGAGATATCGACCGATTCCACATCCTAAAATGAAGCATACTTAATTTAGATACAAAATACTTCGACATGGTGATAAATAGCTTAAACTCAAAATATTGGATTCATAATACCCCAAACATACCATTAACACAGACACTTTTCATCCCTTCTTCCATAGCCTTGTAATGATGAAAGGACGGCTTGAAAAGGAACACATCCGCTTTCGGATCATCCTCCGTAAAAGCAAGTCCATCCGTTTTCACCTCGAAAATGTCGTCACAGTTTTTCACAGCAAACATCCAAGGGGACAAATACGCACAGTTTGTAAAAGAGCGCAGAGCCATAACCGAGTATAGCTTGGCAAAGTCCCCGGGTTTTAATTGAGTAGAATTTTGGTCCTCGGGCAGGTAAAAGACAAAGTCAAATTCAAAGCTCAGAGCATTTCTGACAAATGACCAAAAATATATAGGAAATTATATCATGATGATCACAAAAATACATAAAAAAATACACCATGTCGATAGTTACTTACCGGAGCTCGGGAGAAATTTTTGGTGACGCTATCACCGCAATTGGTCGACTTGTTCGTGTTTTCCTCAAAGAGTAGCACAGCAGCAATGCTCTCTCCACATGGTCATCCGACAGTGCAGAGGTCACCCAAACTTGGTCGTTAGATCCTGTGCCGAGATATTCAGTTGCATTTTAAAAACTTTCACTTGTCAATCAATTTTTTGTGAAAATTACTCTTATTTTAGCTTACCAAACATGTCAGTAAAAAACACAAATCCTTCAAATCGCTCCTGATAAATAGATTTTATGCTTATTATGCTCAGAATTATCCGATTGAAAAAACAGAACACGTCACAGGGCGCTTGGAGAAAGGAACAATACGGTAAGTGTATTTTCCAATATTTAGATGTCACAAAGCGAATGGTTTCTCACCAAAGTCTAGACACAAACTAAATATTTAATTTCTTTTAATTTTCAAGTAAACTGTTTAAAGTTTTAACGATTTAATTCTCTATATTAAAGAAGGCTCTGCACTACAAGTACCTTTTTAAAACAAAAATAGAGCAATACTACCTAACTTGGTACCCTTGTCAAAAAATCTTTTTACTGCTTCCATTTTAAATTATAAATTATAATACAATCACGAGAAAATTCTTGATAATTCTATTAGTTTATTTTAGAGAAAATAATAAAGGGTAAGGTAAAACCTGTTAACCTACACCTTGTACTTCCGCATCATGACTTTTACTCAAGCCTGAAATCTGCACCACCAAAAGCTTTTATAAATAGTTACACCGCACCAGCTCAAATATTAAATTAACCATCATCGGTCATCGTCATTATAGTTTTCTTGCCTGATTGTGAACGAGTAAAATATTATACTTAAGTATACACTTGACTTAAGGGCTGTTTTAATAAAATAATGAGCTCGAAAATAACCTGTTATATTTAGTTAACCTGGTTCATCTTGACTATTGTCGTGGTATGGTGATGGTGGAGACAAAAAAATTCTAGAAGTAAATGCATCTACCCGCTAAAAACGCCTATTTAATCCAACCAAGTGTATAATTCATAATTAATGTAGTAAGAAGACTTATTTTCTTTGCCGTATTGTCGATCTGGCCTGGCGTTCATGCACGTGTGACATTCATATGAACTAAGCGTGGCGTGAACATGCCAAAAACTTGAATGATAAACTATTCTTTTGGCTTTTACCTGTAATTTACAAATAAAATATGAAACTCTGTCCATAATTACTTTATCTTCTTCATACTTTATAACTTAATTTGGTGCTAAGTGTATTATTTTGCGGTACGTTCGTGTTTATTATTCATAACGTATTTTTAATTTAATTTATCACTACCACACCGAAAATTGATATCCCACACGACACGACACGTGAAGATGGATAAGCGGAACTGATTTAGAACCCAACTTGTGGATGCTCACTGCTAACCCAATTGTGCTGCCATAATTATTATTTTTGAGTAAGTCATCATATCTTGATTAAAATAAAGCTTGACGATAATCCAAAAAATAGAGGACTGCAAGAGAATAATGTAACGAAAAGCGTTTAATTTTTTATAGACCTAATAGACGTATGCCATTATTTCCAAATAAGATAGCAAATTTTAAAGCATAAAAAATCCATAAAGCTATTTTAAAATTTGTTACATACATTTAAAACTTTTTCTGCAAGTGAAAAATCAAAATTCCAGACATATTATATTTGAAAAAAGTATAGATGGCAAAGTAGAGGGATAGTTTAAAATTGGAATAATCAATTTAGTTTTCTGCATCATCATATCGGTCAGGTCAGTCTTTGGTTGATGTTAAGATATAATCCCGAAATAAATATTTCAAGGCTTTAAAATAAAGACGTGATTTTAACGGGGCTACTTGACGCATGCTTATTCCGACCCGACCTTGTATGAAACGGTGATGGTCAATTCAATGGCATGAAAGTTTAAAAACATATCTGCGGGCACTTTCATGAATTATGATTTCATAAACTTAATGAAAATATTTCAAGAATACTTGGTTAAGATTTAAAGAACAACAATTGAAACTAA
>JAQFZG010003570.1:0-13354 GCA_034695465.1 Entomobrya nicoleti | reverse complement strand
AATGGACCAAAACCAATTCCAATTAGGATTAGTAGCACAGTTAGTAATCCAACTATTATTCCATTCAGGTCGCACCGTTTTCCTTGATAAACTTTTTGAATCTCTGTCAGAATCAGAACTCCGAAATTTGCCGTCTTCACTTTGACATATTTTGTTTGAGTTTTACGTAAAAGATTACCCTCAAATAAGATGAGCTTGTTGAAAAAGTTCTTCCAGACGTCGTCTTGAAAAAGTAAGAAAAAGTACAAGAGACTCAAGCAAAACGCACACATAAACGATGCCGCAATGTGAAAAATTAACATGTTGAATGGTAGATTGATTGAGTTGATTACAGTAGCTTCAAATATAATGTCAAGAATTGACACAAAAACTGTGGCTATAACAATTACAGAAATGTAAAACTTTCTACGATGAGCTTTTTGCTGTTCAACTCGAAAAGATTTTGTATAAGGGTCAATCTGTAAGGGAAGTTGATACCCTAATACAGTATTATAGAAGGAATTACTAAATTGACATGCTTGCCACATAAGTGGTGTTGCCATGTTTGCTAGATTCCACTCAAGGCAGATGAGCTTGAGACTGCTATTAAACTCCGGCTTGTTTTTCAAATTTGTGTTCTGCAAATGCGGAACTGGTTCGAAGTTGAAAAATAGGTTTTTCTGGTCACGTAATAATATTGATTTTACATTATAACAAGTACCTGGAAGGTTTGAGTTTAAACGATAGTCGCGATATATACGCTTGTATACCAGACTAGAAAATTGTTTTGACTTTATTTCCAAATTATATTTGAAATATAAAGGTACTATTGATTCAAAGCTATTTAAAAATTAAGAACATGAAATGCTACATAAGTAAGTGAATCATGATTGACATTTGTCCTAAAGTAGCATAGTTCGACAAAGTGAACACCACAAAAATAAGTTCCACTTGTTTTTTTGACTTTTGTATGTAATAATGTTAAAAGACTATTGATTGTAAAAATTGCCACATATTCATATAAGAGATAGCAGGAAAATATCATGCACGTGTTCCTTGTAGAAATAAAGTTAACTGTGTATGCCCAACCATTGGAGTGTAAAAAATTGTGAGATCAGAATAATCCTTAATGTTGGTTACTTTCCTGATGGATTTAATAGTGACGAAGACTTTTCGAATTTAAATGGATTTAGTTGTATCTATATCCAATATTTAGCCTGTACCGTATTTTCAAGCAAATATGTGCGTTTTTTTAGAAGCAATCCTACAGAAAAACACGAGTCATTGATTTATTAACTGAATTAAAAATTAGGGGTCTATCTTAATATTTGTAGGTTTTTACTGTGTTGTAGTATTACATTAGAAAAAAACATCTATCGTAAAATTTAAAATTGCAGAGTAGTGATAGTAGTACAGTAAGTAGTCCAAGAAATATTCCGTTTGAGTCGAAGTTTTGTTTCCTTGGTGTAAATTCCCAACCTATAAATTTAATTGTTTATTGATTTAATACTCATATCTAATTAAAAATAGGTATTTTAATTTTCACCGAGAAAAATCTTACTAGTTAAAATGGGTCTAGGCCCCTTGCTAACATTAAGTTTTGCTAACATGTAAAATTTGCTAACAATCCAACTTGCCAACAATGCAAAATGCTAACAAGTAAATGAGCAAAGTATACGGAACTAAATTAGCATTTGTTACAATACCAACCGATGGATCTTGACCTATCCTAACTTAACTACGTGAAGGCTATGCTTGACTTGAACTATTCACCCAAAAGACACCGGCGCAAATAGTTGGGTTAAATTTTAACCTAACCTAACTTAACCAAATTTAACTGAACTATAACGTAGCTAGAGTTGGGTTGGATTTGAACCAGACCGAACCAGCTGAACCATCACGTAGCTAGAGTTGGGTTGGATTTTAACCAGACCGAACCAGCTGAATCATGTCGTGGCAAGAGTTGTGTTGGCTTTTTAACAAGCTCAACCATACCAAAACGAGATTTAGTTTGCCATAATTGACTTGACTTACTATTATTAATTTTTCTTAAACTATTATTCCTGTAATAATAACCCTGGCATTGGTTTGTAATAAATCATGTTTTTTAGATTGAAATAAAGTCTTACAATACAATACAATTAGGGCTAGCCCAGCTACAGCAACTAAAATTAGATGCCTAAGCAATGTGGACTTCAATGTTAGCATCTTGCATTGTTGGAAATCTGCAGTGTTAGCATCTCGAATGTTGGCAAATTGAAATATTAGCAAAAGGTCGTGTTATCAAGTTGGATTTTTAGCAAATTTTACATATTAGCAAAACGTTATTTTAGCAAGGAGCCGGTAACGAAACTTTGTGCATATTATTTGTCCTTGGCGAGTTGTCTGAGTCAAAAGTTGAGAAACAAAAGTCCTAACAGCTGCCACCGGAATCAGAAGCAATTGGCTTTGATTTGTTAATTATCATCAATCTGTTTGGAAGCTAGTGTTAAAACTTGTTCTGAATTGAGAACTGTTCTTTTTACATTGTTTATTTAATTTGGGTAATTTTAGGAGGATTTTCACTTAATATTAGTCCTTGGAGGCTCAGTGCAATCGGCTAGGTTTGGTTAAGTTAAGTTTGGCTTTTAGTGATGTGGTTCAGTTGTTATTGCTATTTGATGTAAGCGCAATATATTAATACGTTAAATTAGAAATAGTGTCGTCAGTTAAGCCAATAGATCGGGCTTCAGAAAGATATGCATAAGTTACGCAGAGGTTTGCGCTAAAAACTCCAAATTCAATTATTGAAATTGTGTCGGAATAATCATAATTTTATTTATGCATTTTTAACGGATTTGTAACAAAGTACATAAATTTATATTAGATGAGTTTATATTGTTGATGCCTTATAATATCCCAGAAAATATCGGTTAAAAATGTTATTACCACTCACTTCATAGGAGCCTGTCGGGTTTGAATTTTCATCAGTTCCCCATTGTGGAAACTTGCATGCAACCAAATCTTGAATACGCACACTGCCATCAGTTAATCAACTATAATTACGATTTACTACGAGTTTGGTTAAATGCCATGTTAACATTTTATAATCCAACAGATGCGTCCATAAATATTTTTTTTACATATTAATTATATATAAACCAAGATGAACGCAAAAATAAGAAACTTTGTATAATAATACAAAATAAAATCCACCGTTAGTGTAAAAGTTTTGTGTTCTTTAAGCCAAGTTTTGAAATCTATTTTAATTTATACTTACTTTTGAGCTATTTTCCAAACCACACCTGTAAATAGAATTCTTGTAAAATAAAACAACAAATTAGATCACGAGTGTCTTTTAAACTTATTTCAAATCAAACTATTGAAGTACCTTCTATATGTGCTACTAATGCTCATATGCTTAACCTATACAATAACATGATATTACGGTTTGTAAATCCGGACTTAACGATACACGTGATTGTGTACTAGCTTTTCAAATTTTGTACTTTGCTAACAATTTGACATGATTTTATTGATTATGTATTGGCTTTAGAACAGAACTAGTATGTGGCTTATTCGGGTCTAGGCCCCTTGCTAACATTACAATTTGCCAACATTCGAGATGCTAACACTGCAACTTGCCAACAATGTAAAATGCTAACAAGTAAACGAGCAAAATATACGGAACTAAAATTGCATTCGTTCCAACACCAATCGCAAGGCCTACCCTGACTTAACTACGTAAATGCTAGACTTGATTTGAACTATTCGCCCTAAAAACGTCGGCGCTGTAGTTAGGTTAAATTTTACCTTGACCTAATCTAACTTGACTAAAATATGACATAGCTAAAGTTGGGTTGGGTTTTAACCCAACTAAACTAGCTGAACCATATCGTGGCACGAGTTGGATTGGCTTTTTAACCAGCTGAACCATACAAAACGAGATTTAGGTTAGGTTTTATGTAGAACGCTTGGCGAACTAAAATGCACTGATAAATTGACTTACATTACCAATAGCCTGCAGAAGCTTTCGATTCAAAGATATATGCACGTAGCATATTTATGTAAAATGCATCTGTGGAATTTGAAACATATTATATCCAATAGTGCTGTAAACATTGAAATGTCGTAGCAATAAAAAAAATATAGGATTTACATGATTGAATATTTTGTCAGTTGGAACGTTTGTAATACATTGTTGGAAAAGGGTTAGCTATTTTTTAATTCCTTTTATTACTAGAATCAGCAATTTTATCACTTTTATCATAACATTGTAATATTACAAAAGTAGAAGTACATTAATCGTGTATTCTACAATTAGGGAATAGTAGTTACGCTTAGTTTCCTTCTCAAACTTGGTTAAACCGTAATATACAGCAACCGGCCTTTGAGCCCGAACAACGTTCAACCAATATTTTTTGAAACCGGGCATCGTAGCAATAGTTTTCTTCCAGTTTCCCAGCATTTCAATACAAAGTTCGTCACACTTTATTAACGCTGGTAGAGTTTGGGAAATACAGAAACTTACTACCAGGCTAAGGCTCACAGTTAAAAAATAAAAACCAGTTGGTAGAAAATTCCAACCAGAAATAATTAATGCGTTGCAAATTACCAGCAATATAATGGCAATGCTCATCAGAATACCCGCAATTAAAGCTACCATTTGCTGACAAATTTGGTTAATGCAATGCATTTGGCGATACAATGAAATAAGTTTGTTTCCTAAAGACATCTTTGCAAAGAATACCACAATTTCTAAGTATGAATTGCATAGCGTAATCGCAGCAACCAAAATAGTCCAATATATTCTCGTAGCTTCCAACGAGCACCACTGTTGCCATACATATCTTACAATAAATGTTAAAGGTCGAGTATAAACGTTTTGCAGTAGGAATGGACAATGATTGTGAATAAGCAAAAATATTGGATCCCATTCCACAAATATTGCTAATGGACCAAAACCAATTCCAATTAGGATTAGTAGCACAGTTAGTAATCCAACTATTATTCCATTCAGGTCGTACCGTTTTCCTTGATAAACTTTTCGAATCTCTGTCAGAATCAGAACTCCAAAATTTTGGGTCTTCACTTTTACATGTTTTGGTTGAGTTGTACGTAGAAGTTTACTCTCGAATATTATTAGCTTGTTGAAAAAGTTATTCCAGATGTCGTCTTGAAAAAGTAAGAAAAAGTACAGGAGGCTCAAGCAAAATGCGCACATTAAAGATGCCGCAATATGAAAAATTAACATATTAAATGGCACCTTTATCGACTTTATTATCGTAGCTTCAAATATAATGTCAAGGATTGAAATTAGAACTGTGGCGATAACAAATACAGAAATGTAAAACTTCCTGAGATTAATTTGATGTCGTTCAATCCGAAAAGATTTGTTAATTGGGTCAATCTGTAACGGAAGTTGATACCCTAGTATATTGCTATAGAAAGAATTACTAAATTTGCATGCTTGCCACATAAGACGGTGTTGCCATGTTTGCTAGGCTGATAAGCTTGAGACAACTTATAAGCTCCGACTTACTTTTATAAATGTGTGTTCTGCAAATGTGGAACTTGTTCGAAGTTGACAAAAACAAGTTTTTCTGTTCATGTAATAATTTTGAATTTACATTATAACAAGTACCTGGAATGTTTGAGTTTGACCGAGAGTCACGATATATACGTTTGTAAACTAGGATAAAGAAAATAGTTTTGGCTTTATTTGGAAATTGTGTTTTTAAGGTACTATTGATTCAAAGCTGTATAAAAGCTAGAGAAATAATACAGAACATCAGTGTATCTCAAGATAGACATGTGCCGCAAAGTAGTACAGTTCAACAAAATTGAACGCCATAAATAGTAAGTTCTACTTGTTTTTTTTGACCAAGCATGTAATAATGTCAAGAGATTATTGATTGTGAAAATTGCCACATATCCATATACGAGGTATAACGGAGTTATTATGCACGTGTTTTTGTAGCAATAAAGTTAACTCTGTATGCTCAACCATTTGAGCATAAAACTTGTGTGACATCGGAATAATCCTTACTGCTGGTAACTTTCCTGATAGATGTAATAGTGCGGAAGACTTTTCAAAATTAAATGGATTTAGTTGTGTCCAGATGAAATGAGCGGAGCAAGCTGTACGCTGTTTTTCAAGTATACATGTAGTTTCCTTTAGACACAATCCATCAGAAAAATATATTGCTTGTTTTATTGATTAAATTAAAAATTAAAATTAAATCTGAATAATTGTAGCTTTTTACTGCGTTGAAGTATTACATTAGCAGAAGTACATTTAACGTATAATGTAATACGGCAGAGTAGTGGTTACGCTTTGCCTCTTTTTCAAACTTAGATAACCTAAAATATTCGGCAACCGGTCAGTTTATTGTAAGCCACGTGTGTGATATAGGTAGTAATAGTTGTAAATTTGTGGAATTAAAGAGTTAAATGGTTGTTTAAAGAATCTCGTAATGATCTGTTTAATTGAACATTGGAACAAATTAATTTTACGTCAAAATATAAAAAATTCCACCTTCCTGAGGAACACCCCTGCAAAAATGATGAAATATGAACATTGGCGCATTGCTAGAGTTATGATAGGTTCAAATAAAAAATTGTAGAGGGTATTTAATGTCAGCATTCTAGGTATTTAGCGTGTTTTCAATGAAATAACCCGATTTTGAATGTTTTTATATATCAATAACTGCAGGTAGTTAATCGATATTTTTTTTACTACCAACGGATAGACCAAACAATAACTTAAATATTCTATATTTAAAAAAACATTATTCGATTTTCACTTATGATAGTCTTAACCGGTTATTGATTTGAATAAATGCTACGTGATTTGTTTTAGGAGATGTAGAAACTAAAATGTATGTATGATTTAAATATCGCGTCCCATGTAATTCATTTGAGTGAGTTGAGGTATAAGCGATATTTAAAGCAAAGTCATTTGATAAAATCAGAAGAAAAACAGTCAAATATGTGAAATTGTATACAGTCATTCAACTACAGTTATCTGCAAATTGCAACCACGTACCGAAACCTAACAATTTACTAAAAATAATAGTAGTAGTTTATGCATACATTTTGGCATACAGCTGTTGCTATGGCCTTCTAAAACTTAAAATAGTTTTCAATTGCATAATAATTTGGACGAAACATACACCTGACAAGCCTATCTCTGGGTTATCACTGATTAGTTTTTGACATTATCCTTTTTCAGTCTTTAATTCCCGTTTAAATATATGTAAACGTTGCCAAATTAACAATCATTTAAAGATATTCCTTGGTAAATAATAAATTCTAGATTTAATTTGTAATAAACTATTTAACAAAAAAATACTATGGTCTGACTAGCAAAACTGCTTTAGTTATATTTGTATTTAAAAGAGTTAAATAGTTATGTAGCTCACTTTTTCTAAATGCAAACTGAGAACCACAACTTATTCTTAATTCATTTTGTGCTCTGCATTTAATTGTTAAGCAATAATTTCGTCGAGATCTATTGTGTCCATAAAATTGTCGGCGTTTACTTTTCACAAGTTCTCCACTGTGCAAGCCTGCATACAACAAAATCTTGAATACACAAACTGACATAAGTAAACCACCAATAAATCCCGCTAGTGCAGTAACGAGAATAAACACAGGTAAATTTGAAAATCCATTAATAAAAAGCCAGGCTGCTATAGTTAGAACGATTTCACTCCAAACCACAACGTATAAAGTGAGTTCGGATATTATGTATTGAAACAAAATTACAAATATCCATAATATGACATAGAAATTTAAAAGTATAAATTCATTAGGATTTTCTAAACTTAGGAATGTGTAGGCGTAGTTTTTGATATGGTTTATTTTTATAACAAAGATAAAAATTAGTAGAAATAGAAATTTAACAACTACAAAACATCCAACTACACAGGATGGTAGAGAGATTGTGTAAATTCCTACAATATGGTACACATTCCAATAAATTAATGGAGGAAAGAGAAATTCTCGAATTATTATATAAATTGAATCCAAGTGTAGATATAAAAGTAAAATTGGCAATGGCACTAACAAAATATTCATACAGGTTACCATATAAACCATATGAAAACCAGCGGTGTCCGGGAGAGGTTGAAAAATTTGGACATCTACAAAAATAGTAATAATTAATCTAGAATTGCGACTAAAATAATTGAAGAAATTTGATTTTTTTTAAATTGACGTACCAAGATGTAACCCATTTATCATAAAGTCGTTTAGTAAGTTTACAAAGTTTCGATTTTCCAGAAACGTTACCAAACAACAAAATAAAAGCATAATCGATGAAACATATAACAAACAGAAAACTGTTTCTATAATTTCCAGTTGTGAGCCTAGAGGAACTAGAAGCTGCTTTAAAAGTACAAAAGATAACAGAATTGCTACAACGAAACTAGCAATTATTATTGCAGCTGTCCAGCCCAACCTTAAAATACTTTTAATGGAATACACCTTAACATTTAATTGTAATGGTTTTTCAACTTTAAGATCAGCAAATATTGCAGGAATTTTACCATAAGTAGTAGTTTATAAAATTGCAGCCCTCATAAAATAAGGTGTAATAGATGACTCCATGCTAACTATAGTTTTCTATTGAAATAATATTTTTGAAATATGTGGGTTTGTTCGTCTGTGTTTTTTATATTTACTTACTGTATGAACCAAGTACTGATCAAGAATTTCTCAAAAACAAGTTCGCTAAAATAATATTCTAAAGCTACTAAACTTGAAATAAACTTTATTTACCAAAGAGCGTTGTTTTCCATTAAGTAGTAAATTGCTTGTTTTATAAGCTCAACTTATTTAACCGTTTTTAAATTAAATACTAAATGTTTGCTATTTCTTCAGATTGGGTTAGGTTTAATTGCAATTAGTGGTTTATGAATAAAATAGTATTTTTCCATTATACTTTTTGACATTTAAAAATCGATCAAAAATATAAGTACAATCTATCATATACTTTTTTAAATTTAATTAAGCTTTTAAGTTCAATGGGAGCTTTTTGAGCAATTAACTACCTTTGTTTTTTTACCTAATGAAAAACTACTATAAAAACAGTGGCAATTCAAGAACGGCGTGACTTTTTCTACAAAATAGCCATGAATAAAGTAAACCTGACGAATTTATGAACACCAACTGTTGTTCTGTCCAGCAAAAGCCTGTAAAAGTTCTGGATCAGTTAAAATTACTTTAAAATTGTGCGTATTTAAGTAATATTGTTTTTTTTTCTATGAAATATATTGATTTGTAAACTGCATTAACTGTACAAAACTCGAAATTGATACTCATGTAAAATTTAAATCGCAATTTTTGTTTGTTTTTGTCCAGGAACATAAATATCTGTTGTGGTTTTAGGGGAGGGGTATAAGCATTAAATATTTCCAGTTATTTTTACGTAGCCGGAAGTTTAAGGACTTTTTGTCTATTTGGCCTGCTTTAGTTAATGGCATGTTTTTGATCAGAGTCTTGTATGAGTATTACTAAGGATTAGAGCTGTAGAATCAGTTGTATTACATCATTTTTTTGTCAATTCCCATTCAAATGGTTTGCTTGCGAAAGGATGCTTGGAGTCACGACATATGAAATAGTTTCTCAAGCTGAAAGTAATGCAAAAAGATATAAACTTTTTCGACCACTTGATTATTTTAGCAAATCTGAACTTGGTAATTAGAAAGCATACAGCTTGTGAGATTTTTTTTTGTAAGTTTTTAATTTACAGTAACGATATTCATATTATAATTTGACGACAGTTAAAAAACTATATTATAAAATACCGACTGTCGGAGGACGTAGTAGCGTATTTAGTTTTAGTCGTCAATGAAACTGTCACTTTTATAATTTGAAAACGCAATGTTGTAAAAGCACTCAATGCGAGTTTTCCTTTGAGCAAGCAATCGGGAAAACTACCACTTCGTCACTAATTTTTACACGAATCTTCGTAAAGTCTAAATTTGTATGTCAATGTCACTGTTGAATTGTAGAATAAAGTTGTTTGTTAAAAGTAATCAAAGCTGTCGCTGTCCTGGAATTACTGTAGTTAACAATAGTAGTAGCATCATCACACTCGCGTCACCAATCGACTGACCTGCTGATCGTTGCATACAACATCAACAAACATCATCACTCTGTTTAGTTCTTGCTCATTCTCAACACACAGCTTACTCCGCATTCGTTCGGCTCTCAAGCATCTCACGTCGCCCCATCTGTCACTATGTGTGGAACGGCTCTTACCTCTACTTAACATTCAGATACTTTAGCTCGTGGTGGTGGATCTACCTACCTTGACTGGAATAGAACTTGGAACGACTGGGATTCTTAACTGTAAAGGTGACTAAAACCGGCAAAGGTTAATTGATGACCAAAACCGGCAAAAGGTGAATTGATGACCAAAACCGGCAAAAGGTGAATTGATGACCAAAATCGGCAAAAACAGAAGAAACCAGTTCATAGTAATTGCATAACCGCTTGGAACATTCAACGGTTACAACACCGACTTTGTCTTTATTCTGGGGTCATGTCATTGTCATAATATCTCATTTTCTTATACCAATTTGAAAATTATTAGAACGCAATACAAGACAGCCATTTAAATATTCGTTCAAATCACAAAGCCATATCAAAATGTAGCGTCTAATGAAGCGTGTTTCTCGGAATAAGCAAAAAATTCAAATTCGTATAATGGTTAGCAAATGTCAAAACATACACGTGGAATTGTTTGAAAGGCACGAAATGATATAAAAGTTCAAAACTATTGACGACAACGGTATTACTTAACTAAATTATAATTCAGCTTATCAAAGATATAAGGTAGTTTTACATAATGAACATTGTGTCATACACGTGAATTTTTCGGGTCGTGGGAAAATGTAAGAATGCGGTCTAGTATTTGTGCCTCTTGTCGAGAAATACTGACCTAAAATAGTCTTGCCAAGTGAAAAAATAGTAAAGTAGTAGAAAGCAACTCGTCAAAGAACTTACTGTCGAATTTTGTTTTGAGAAAAGACAACTGTCGAAATTTAAAAAATTACAAATATTCATTCAACAGTAATCAATCATTGATTAATTAAATAAATTGTATCTTTAGTTTTTCAGTTTTTTACCTTGCCACTGTGTAACAGGAACAATACTATTAAATACAAGTAAAGTACTCTCATTTGCCAAAGGCTGGTTTGAAAATGGATTTTGAGCATTTATGCGTTTTTATGTTCATTTCTTTAAAATTTAGTGTTTCAGGTGTACAAGGAGAACTTTTACAAGTACACGAAAGGAGATTTTATATTCAATGAGAAAGCGTTTCTGCAGAATAATAAAAGGTGTAAACATAATTCGGAAAGTCGCAGTAGACTCTAATTCCATATTGCATTCTCGATTCAACTTACAGGTTATTCGACAAGATTTTTTCGTACCAAATAATAGTGATTTGACAAAGGTTGATCGTTTAACAAAACGTTTTTCGACTAGATTTTACCATTCAACAACTAGAAGTAAAATTCTACTAGTGTTTTTCGACGAAAGACACAAGTACAAGAAGCAATTCTATCTTTTTACATGAACCCGTTTTTTACATAAAAAAGTAGCGCGTGTCCTTAAGTATATTATAAAAACTTGATACTAATCCTTTTAAAGAATATGTTGAAAAGAGTATTGAAGTTACTTCAAGTTCGTCTAAAGAACGCATGTCTAGTCAATCACTTATCTGCTTCTGAGAAACATGTTTCCAAGAAATATTTCCAAACTCATTCTTTAATTCAATTTTTTTACAAGCAAACTTTTTTAAAAATGAATTTATGCAACCCAAAAGTAAAACATTGTGACACCCAAAGTTGCAAAGTTTAATAACACGCTAACCCGGATAAGTATGTGTAAACAATTTTTAATTTGCCCAAAAACGCAAGTACCTACCTGAAAAATTTATTTATCTGTTATGTAAAATGTTTTCCACTAAAAAGGGAACATTTACGTAAACACATAATAACAATTGGGAATGGGAAAACATACATTTATGCTAACTGGCAATATATCAGACTATCAAGTTCCAATGAATTGAACCGGCAAATTTATTGTAAACATTTTCGAATAGGTACCTACGTAAGTTGGACTTACATTGGAAAATTTCGAGCTAAAAATAATCACTTTTATTTTTCAAAACATTGTAATGGAAATTATTTCAAATCGTATTTTGCTCTAACTGTTCGCAAAAACAAACATTAAAACTATTCAAAGCGGAAATCAAGTTTTTTTGTAGCTTCTACTTTAGATCGTCATAGCTATTATCGCCGGCTTTATATTTGTGAACATTTTAAAATCAACATCAGTAAAATGGCACTGGTCGTTTCCGTTTCAAAACTGATTATTGTGCTCCAAGTAGTTTTTCAAGTTGCCCCGCAACTAATCCCTGAATACTTTACACCTGAAACATCTATCTTCAAGGAAATATCTCGAACATATTCCAACTATCAATTAAAAACTTTCAAATCGTCTAAATCGCCAAGTATAATATCCAATTTGAACGAACATCTTAAAGTATATGAAGGATGCCTGGTTCACTTAATAAACTACAATGGTATTGATATATCTTCAGTACCCAGTCCATTAGTACTCTCTCGGTATGACGTTATCAGAAATACCTACCTCGTTGATGGAGACTTCTTGCAGTTTAGAAAATATAGGTTAAGCCACCGTACTAGATTCTATCAAATGGAAAAAGTTCCCCGAAATATATCTGGGAATATTGAGTGGTGTAAACGTAACACGTACTATATGGGATGTAAGGACCAAATACCATACCAATTTTTATCATCAAAATCTAAGCCATGGAATTGTGAGGCTCATTTGTACCTACTTCCACCCAATGATCCAATGTTCTACCATTTTGATAAAATATCCAAGCGAATATCCCTTTTAACTCCACCAAGCTTTAAAAAACTTTTTTGGAACGTAAGAGAGACGACAGGATTTGAGTATAGTCTTGATAATACGAATATTTTAATGACAACACGGAAGCGCTATGACGTTTTAGTTACACAAAATTCCGAATCAAATTTACTAACTTATTGGCAGGATTCATTAATAGCTTTGACTGATAAAGGTTGGGATATAACGGCCACTTCTTCGAATGTTCTACTGATATTAGAAGTACGACCAACAATAAGCAGTAAATTGCAATTGAACTTCAACCTCGAAGCTTATTCGTTACAAATATTGTTTCGAAATCGAAAACGTGTGAGCATCAATTTTTCCACTGCTTCATCTAGTATAATCGAAAGTGTTTCTTATGCAAAAAATCGACCGGAAGACTATGCCTATATGTATACGGGTACAGTGCAAAGAATAAAATCCTTGTATGTACTAAATGGAA
>JAQFZG010003569.1:0-13355 GCA_034695465.1 Entomobrya nicoleti | reverse complement strand
AAAATGGAGGAAAATTCTGATTCTGTTACAAGTGTCCAGCCACTACAAACCCAAAGAATTACTCGGAATAACAATGTCTTAAACATACAAGACGAAAACAATAATGAAGAAATTCAATACTGGGTAATAATTGTTACAGTTGTGTGTATTGTGGCGGTATATGCACTTCTTGCCCTATTTCTTAGGCTTAATAGACTCTTTTGAAGGAGAATAGATGTGCGAAAGGCAATTTTCCATAAGAAAATAAATACATTGAATGCAAATGTATCCAGTGTCCGGTAACTTATACAAACAAGAGACCAAAGTGAAAACAGGGATGAATTTATTAGAATACTTGAGTCGTGGTCGTAGTGTCTATCTCAAGTATTGGTGCTTGTCGTTGTTACATAGCTTGATAAATGGGGTATGTGCAAAATATTCAATAGAAAAACAGTGTTCAGTGTTTACATAATATAGCATAAGTTTGAACTTTTCCCCTAGTTTCCCAAATACACTTATAATCTTTAAATTACAGGTACTATAGTACTCAAGGCAACAAGGTTATATTTAAATTGACCCCAGATTACCATGGCGACAAACCCCAACTAACCAAAATTAAGAAGTTAAGTCGTAAAGTTCGTCTCTTGTAGAAGTTTCCTAAAGGAATCTAATGTTTTACCGTAGCAATTGAAATAAAGAGGAATTTTTAAAAAATCCCTTCGTTTTAGTCTAGTAACCATTTAGACCCAGAATTAAATTTAAAAAATATTTATTTCATACTAAAAACTTCCTAGAAGCGTTGTTTAGTAAAACCAGACACTTTAAAATTAAGAGTACTCTTGTAAATTTTCATATTAAAAACACTAACTTTCCGCTTTTCTATAAAGCCACTATAGTAAAAACCTACACAATAGATTTTAAATTTTACCTTATAGATGTAGAAATTAGCATTTCATACATAGGGCCAACTTCAAAATGTCTCCAACTTCCAATTTGTGCAATAAAAATTTAAAAGAGTGGTGCTATATTAACATCCCTAATAGAAATCCCTATAAAAGAAACTCACAACTCATTTTCTTCTTCCAGTCATCCAAACGTAATCGTGGTGTACGCATCCGAGCTCAAGTCAAGTCTCTACAAAAAACAGTGTATTTTGAGGTTGAAGAAATGGAGCACATCACAGTTTCTGTTACTATTAGCCCACAGCGACAACAAAATGAAAGCAATACATTGAATAACAACATATCAAGCAACTCCCATCTACAAGACGGCAATGAGAACAGTGAAGGATTATCAGAAAACGTGGTGATAATTGTGGCATTTGGATGTATTATTGTAGTTCATGGAGTATTTGTCGTTCTTATCTGGATAAACCGTTGACATCTGTAAAAAAAGGTAATCCATTCTTAACTTTAAAAAATTGCGCTCTCTTCCAATTAGTATGGTAATTTATACGACACTCAATCCGGGATTTAGCCATTTTCCAAGACTTAAGCTGAATAAATTGTAAAGTAAAAGAATAATATATATCTGATTTTTATATGAATTCTAAACCTTTTTTTCCTCGTTAGCAAGTTGGAGAATAAAATATTCGATATTAAACTTACTACTTCCGGTAAAACTTCCTTGTCGTATTTTTTATTATTTATTACGTATGTAGCTGTAAGCGAAGCTCAGGTAGTATTGACTTTAACGCGTTTGTCTGTCTGTCTGTCCGTCTGTCGCCACGATAACTCAAGAACGCGTTGACTAAATTTGATCAAATCAGTATGGTCAAGGGCAAGAACCCTATTGATTTTCAGCCCCCTGGGTCAAACCCCCATGGTCAAAGGTCAAAGTCAAGGTTTTTCAATAGTTCATAGTGTACATTTGAATAGCACAATCGAAAGCCCTCGTGAACTTGATTATGAATCATGTATCACTTGAGGTCACAGTGATCTTGATAGGTCAGAAATCGGGGCTAAAATTTGCTATTTCAAACATATGACATGTGACATATCATTCGAAACGTTTTTCATTATCAAAAACAATGACCATCATTAGCGTCGTTATAACTCGTAACGTTTCAGCTACGTCGTTATGATCGCTCTAACAGAGGGTTTATTATTCAAACATTTCTAAATACTTAATAAAAATTCCAAAAAAGTGAGACGAGTTAGATAAAAGGAAAAAAAGGAAAGAGAACTAATAAGTGTCCACAAGATGCTCCCATAGGTACTCTACTTTTTCGGAAGTCCAATTTGATGAAAATAGATGAAACAAGTATATCCAATATAATTAGTATGTCCAGTTTGTCCAGTATATATTTAAGCAGCGTTCCCTATTTCCCACTCGAAATGAGCGAAATGCTTCCCAGGTGGGAAATAATGGGAAATTTGGGATATAGTGGGAAATATTGGTAAATGGGAAATGAAGTGGGAAATTCGGAATTTATTTAATTTTCAGTGCCATCAAGCCTCAAAAAGTGTGTGAAGCGCTATAAAAATATTATGAAAAGATTTTAGTGAGTAACATAAACACATTTATCAATTTGATTTGCGCCCAGAGGAATTACGTCTTGATAACTAAATCCATGCACTGTACAAATTTAATGGATCATTGAAGGAAGACTTATTTTTTATCCTAATTTGTTGCTTTTTATGATTGAATTTTATCAATTTGGTTATATATTTTTATGTGTTAACATGATTTTTCACTGGTCTGTTCGATATTTCCCATATTTCCCACTTCCCACCAAAATCCTCATTTACCAGGACAAAATTTCCCATTATTTCCCACTAAATTTCCCACCTGGTAAATACCAGCCTGGAACGCTGTATTTAAGTGTCCATTTAATGGCAAGTCAAAGAAGTTAGAAAAAAAATTAATTAATAGATATTTGTAAAATGTTTTACGGCTAGGCAATTTACAAATGTCTTTTTTTAGCCTTTCCATTTTTAAATACTTCACGTCTTTCCTACCAAACTGAAGATTTTTTACTGATTGTACGTTTACTTATTATGTTTATAAAACCTATCTCTTTTTGAATTCCCAGTTTCAGATTTCCACTCCTGATTACTCCTAAAGAAATTCGAACAGCAATCAGGATGATTCGGAGCGGAGGATTGAAGCCACTGGCACAAATGAAAAAAATCAAAAGCATTCCAACTCATGCTGCTGACTACAGGAAGAAGCATGAACTAGTCATTTTAAACTAAATATTCAGTTTCTCTGCTATTTCTGATGTATGGTTCCCGTAATAATTTTTATGCACAGGACTAATATTTAGTTTTCCTTTTATGTTTCCAAAAAGAATAATTTTCCTTGAAAAATTGTGTTCATACAAAGCTCACATCCATTTCGCATCTGGTACGTTTTAAAAATTAAGTTGATGTTTCCAAGTATATTATTAACGTAAATTTGACATATATTTATGTTTATTGTTGCACATGGTTTGAATTCGAAATGTAAGTGATGAATAACCTTTTCATAAAGAGACAACATAATTCCAGTCCAGTTCATGGTCAGTCATAGGATAAATGGTTAATTTTAATCAGAGAATTTAAGGGCTTTGTACTCATTTGGATTCTCAGTATAAAAGTTTGGGTTATTCGAATGTAATATTTTCTGGGACTTGTTAACTTTTAAAAACTTTTTTTTTCGCTATTACATTATATTTCACTTTTATAGTGATGACCAGTTATTTATTAATGTGTAGTTGTGCTAATATGTTCAAAAGCCCACATAATCGAATATTTAAAGTCTTTAGAATTTGAACGAAATTGAATCCGTATGATTATATGGTACATACAATTATCCAAACCGGAGTCCCAAAAAAACTGGTGGTTTTGGTTGCCTAAGTACAATGCCATGAAAAATATCTATATTTAAACATTTGAGTTGATATATACTGCTGTACAAAAGCTTTTATAGAAAATTTTATGTATGACTTTTCTAACTATAAACTGATTTATTTACAAAAACCTTTTACAAAATGCTTTTGTTACAAACAACAAAGAAAATGTTTAATTTTACTTTATCAAATACATATATATTAAGCAAATATATGTTTTCAAGTGTGTAAACAATATTATAACATTCATCTTATGTCCACACTAAACCAACAAAAGAAGTTGTCTTTTACGTACAAATATAAGGTATATTATTTATAGGATAGAAGGAAATAATTATGTTTTTCAAAACCTAAATTTACAAGATTTTTCATTCAAATTTGTCTACTGTAAAATTATGCACTTATATAAATTGTATTCTAAATCATTACAATTTTTAAATCAATGTTTTGATCACTTTTTGTCCGTATTATTGAAGTTCATGGGTCAAATAAAAATTTCAGTGTTGATATTTTTTATACTTTGCTCTCAAATACTAATAAATATATATATAGAAACATTCTATAAAATATTCCCTAACTACCATATCACATATGTCAATACATGACATTCTCATTTGTGAGTACGTCATACGTACTATTTTCAGTACTGATGTGAAGTACCCACTGTAGTGCACTGACTCATTGAAACTTTCAATTACAACTTTTATGCTCTCAAGTTAAACGAGAAGAAAACTCAAACCCTCAAAAATATCCAATATTTCCCCTTATTTCTTTACAATCATGTTTGGTTTTCAAGTTATTCTTAAGAAATTGAAACGTGGAAAGTCCACCAAAAACTGGATTGTATGAACAATAAAAAAATATGCTCATGTAGCTTTTCTTTGTGTTAGTATGAAAATTTCCTTAAATTATTCAATATTATATGTAAGCTTATAAGAGCACAATGGTAACTATGTTTGAACGTTCGACTTTCTCGAATGTTCTAGAACAAAATTTGAAAGAATGAACAGTTGTGCTCGGAGTTGTATTCGGCTTCGGAAACCACAATCCCTATAAAAGCATCGGACAACTCATGTTTCCTTATTCTGTCTTTCAAACCCATCCCATATAGACTCAAGTCTCTAAAAGATTCACTTTCCTTTAAAGTTGAACAAGTGGGGCAAAATATTTTTTTCTGTTACAAGTGCTCACTCACTACAAAACGACAATGTATCTAGCAACTCATATAAACAAAACGATTTCGAAAACAGTGACAACGCAATGCGTTGCGTGGTAATAATAGTGGCAATCTGTTGTGTTGTTGTTATATATCTCGTACTTGTTACGGTTCTTTTACTTGATCTTTGGCGTTTTTAAAACGAAAATATATACAGTTTATATACTTTTGCACTTCCGTTTTGTAAAAACAGCAATGTGGCGTGGATTAAAGTAAAAGTAAGACCGACATCCAATCAAAGAATGCGCATACCATGACAACACCCATATTTTCAAATGTGTTGCATTAAAGTTTATTTAAAAAAATTTAAACCTTAACCAGAACACAAAATCACGTAAGTTTCACATATTTCGGTGTAAAGTATTCAATTAGGTTTTATCAATCCATTCATGTAGAAGCCAACAACCTAGTATTTATATTTACTTCATAATATGCCATGTTTTGATTGCAACTCGCAATTACATAGGGGATTACGGTTAAATATGGCCAGTTTTGACCATTTTGATGTTAATACCACAAGATAGTCAAAGGTCTAACTTATTTAAATGTGCCCCAAAATATTTGGCTGTAGCTTTACATATCCATAAGTTAATCCATAGATTAATCCATTCAGGGAAAATCCTTGTAAAAATGGTATCTAGACTTTTGTGTTGACTAAGCTTTTAATCATGTTCTCTAAACTTTTCGTACACAAACTTTCTCCTATTCCAAATGAAAAATTCACATAAAGATTTTAAAAAAAATTGCCAAAAATTTGAATTATTGTTGTTTGGTCACACCAAGTCCGATCTTTGTCAACAGTCCTAACTACGAAAAGTTAAAAAGTGGCCATACTTATCCAAACTCCCCTACGTATTTTTGTTTTAAGTAATTATTAAAAAGAAAATGTAGCGCTCGAAAACTTTAGTAGTAGCAACGCTACTATAGTAGTAGTAGTAGTATTAGATGTAGTAGTAAACTATAGTAGTAACGCTCAAAAACGAAAATTCTCCAAAATTTGTTTTAAAGTAACTGTTAGTAGACAGAAAAAATTGTAGTCGTTACAATAAAAAGCGCTACAATAAACTACTTATAGTGCATATTTAACAGTTTCATTTACTCTGTTATTTCGCTTAATTAATTGCTTAACGGAATTAGATAACTATTCTACAGTTATATCAGGTATACTTTAAAAATAAACTATTATTTTGATCTTAAACACTACTTATTTCTATTGTACATGAATTCTTGCAATTAGTCACATTTTTATGTTCAAAACGTTACAGAAATTTTTCCCAGTAAAACAAGACACTTCAAAGCTTATTAGTAAATCTTTTTGTAATCTAACTTTCCGACTCCGGTTACAAGCGTTACGACTTTATTGACCACTACAAGTAGCATGTATTTGTAAGGTGCCTGCTACAGGACCAGTGTGAAGGGCGTAAATAAACAAAGATAAATCTCCAATATTTCTAGGTAAAGGAAATATGGGAGTACAATATGGGTCAAAGTGCACAGAAAGTGCTCACTAGACCAGACAGAAAAAACACTACTATTTCTTCATAAAGCTCACTATCGCTTCATGGAGTCCTCTCTAATCTAAAATAAACCAATAACCCCCTTCCATGAATGCTTTTACTTTAACAGTGGACAAATACAGTCTACAGTCCAGTTCATAGTCCAATGTTCATTATTCCAAGACCAAAAAGAGTAAAAACAGAAGCGTTCAATTTGGTACTAATCCTACTAACTATCCAAACGCAACGCGCGAGTACACATCTGAACTGATTTGAGTCTCTACAAGTTGTGAAATGGAGCCAAATTCTGCTTCTGTTACAAGTTCCTCCGGGCCACTACAAAACGAAAGAAATCCTTGGAATAACAATGTATCTAGCACCTCCAACATAGAAAACGAAAACAGTGATGAAGCAATTCAATACGTGGTGATAATTGTGACAATCTGGTGTATTGTTTCAGTGTATGCGGTACTTGTCTTTGTTCTAAGGCATATTCATTGGCATGTGTAGAAAGGTATTTGATAATTTTCCTTCTTCTCATTCTTTTTATTATTGAGGCGTACTTAAACTAAACTGGCTTTTTCTTGTGAAATATAATCCATACTTTTGTTCTAGTGGTGAAAAAATGGAGGAAAATGTGATTTCTTTTACAAGTGTCCCCTTACCGATAAACGAAATGAATACATTGAATGACAATGTATCCTATCCTGAAGATGAAAACTGTGATAAAGCTATTGAACAAGTGATGTTAGTAATGTCTCTCTTGGGTATTTTTGCAAGCGCTTTCATGCTTGCAATTGTTATTTGGCTTTATTATTGGGATATATAAAAAAGGTAAACAATTCTTCATAATTTTCTTTTTTATGACTTGTTAGTCAAGTGTGGTATATGTAAACTAGAGTTCTATGCTAGTAATTTTCTTGCAATTTAATAATAGTAGAATAATAGTATCAAATCTCACCTTAATATATTGACATGTTACAGTAGGAACGTTAAGTATCAACATAATAATATGTGTGGGTATCTCTCTTCGTAATGTATCCCAAACGTAATAAACAAACATATGTTTCTAACGATTAAAAATTCTAAGAAAGCAATACAACTATCAAGATGAAAGAGAGGAAAATGAAAGGCAAAGACGACTATTTCTCAGGTGCTCCCATGGCTACTTTACTTTTCAGAAGACCAGTTTGTTAAAAACATTCATGATATAAATATATTCAATACGCACAGTATATATTTAAGTACCCATCCAAAAATAAATTTAAAATAATAGAATATTATAACATTTTATTTAGCTATTTTGAAAGTATTTTACTTGCCATACAATAGGCTACATACATACAAAGATTTTTCATTGATGACTTATAAAAAATGTTCTCTACATGAAACTCTCATAATTTTATAATTGGTAGTTTAACTTTTTATTACTTTCGCCAACCAATTCTACAATGAAATATTGTCTACCCGGTAGTTTATGTGAATGTTGCTCCACAAAGCATGTCTCTGATTTTTTTACAGGAGTCCTTTAAATATAATATGTTATCTTTAAAATTGAACATGAACATGGTTAATACTTTATTGAAAACGCGTTAAAATTTAATACAAACTATAAATTTGAAACCATTTGGTAGCACTTAATCTAAGGAAACAATTGAACGTTCAAAACTGCAAGTTAGATTTATTGAAAGTTTTTGAAGATAAAATAATGCTTTTATCGTTCAAGTTTAGGCCAATGTTATCAATTATACACACATATCCTGGATACATGTTCTTTTTAAAATAACAAAGTTTAGATCAAATATCAATAACATTGAAAATATGTACATTAATTTTAAAATTAAATTAAATTTAACTTATTTAAATACAAAAAAAACTATAAAAAATTACACTCATTCCAACTTATTATTCACGATGCATAATTTTCTAAAAACATTATAACCTTATCTACTAATAAAAATATTTTTCATGGCAAAAATTTAGCCTGACTTTACTCACACATAATTTTTTCATTCTCCGTGTCATGTTTTACCAAAGTTACCACTTTTGTCTTTCTTGCAATATTAAAGGATATTTCGATGACAGATGAAACATGACAAGTTGCTACACAAACCGACCAAAAGAAATATACCTTAGCCAATTTACTAATCAGCTTTTCATAATCTTCGGTTAGTCTTTCTGTCTTAGTATTTAAAATTATATTTGTTAATGTGTAGTTTTATTAATGTATTTTAGTTCAATCCTACTTCGACGAATAACGGAAGTATAAAGAATGTCAGCGACATTGAATCTGCATGAAAATCCGATCATCCATGCAGGAATACCTTAGTCATTACAAAATATGTGTCGCGTAAGTTTTTTTTGATCAAAATATACATATTTAAATATTTCAGCCGAGCTACATTGTTTTATAAAAGATTTTACACAAAAAAATTATGCATTGCTATTCTTACAAAACCAGCAGAGGATTAGTACCGTATTTACTCTACACAAATTAGCAATTAAGCTTTAGAATACGATTTTTGATGATTTTAAACTTTCAAATGATGTAGTAAATTTTCCACAAGAATGGCCATTCAAAATAGCCTAAGCATAATCCGGATAGACGATAATTCAAATACCTCATTTTACGTGAAGAACGTAGATTAAAAAAACATTTATTGCGTTCAAATTTGGCCTGGTGTATTTTCAATGGCCATACTAATAAAGTTCCACATGTTTGACAATTTCTGTGAAAAAATTAAAAACATCGAGTTTGGTGAAAATTTGTTCCATAATTTTCAAACTTTAAAATGGTCAAAAATCATAATTTAAAGCCTACTTTCTAATTTTGGTAACGTATATAATTTACAATTGTGGTGTATTTTTAAGCTACAAAGATTGCAGCGTAAATACTCTACTGATCCTCCGCTGAAAAAACTTTACCTGTTCCAAACAACAAAGCAAGTATTGATTTTAAATTTAACCAAATAAATATCTATGAAGCAAATGTTTCTTTCAAGTGTGCAAATAATGTTACTGCATCTATCGTACGTCCACATTGAACTCATAGAAGACCTTGTAATTTTATAAGCACAAATGTAAAATGTATTGTTTTCATGGTAGACGACTACACCATGTTTTGACAACGTTAATTTTAAAAAAATGGCATTCAAAAACATCGACTTTACGTTATATACTTAAATAAATGTCATTTCCTGTCAAATCTGAAATTAGATAAATTAAACGTCCCAGTTTTTTAAATCGATTAATGACTGATAATAAAAACTTTTTCATTACACGTTTTGATCAATTTTTTGTATGTATTACTGAAATTGATGCTTTAAATAAATATTACATGAATAGTATTTTTATACTTTGATCTCAAATACTAATGTATCTATGAAAAACATTATATAAAATATTCCCTAATTAAAATTCATATCGATACAGTTTACATGACGTATTTTGATGCATGTACTATTTTCAGTACTGACCAACTCATTGAACATTTCAATGACCACTTTTATAACTCATTCTCTCAAGTATAACTAGAAGAAGAAAAACCCAAACCTTCAGAAAATATCCTACAATTCCCCTATTTATTTGCAGTCATGTTTGGTTTTTAAAGTTATACTTGAGAAATTGAAGCGTGGGAATGGTCAAAGTCCTCGTAACACTGGACTGTTAGAACAGAAGCTCATGGAACAAAGAAAAATGCTATTACATTTGATTTATGCTAATACTGCCTTTATATTATTTAATATTATGTATAAGCTTATTAGAGTACAGTGCTACTTACTTTTGAATGTTCGACGTTCTCGAATGTTCTAGAACAAAATTTGAAAGAATGAACAGTTCTACAATAAATTGTATTCATCAAAGAAAATCGCAATCTCTATAAAACCGACGGACGACTCATTTTCTTTCTCCATTCTTCCAAACCTATCACACTGGGCCTCTGAGGGTCTCTACAAGACTCATTTTCCTTTCCAAAGGAATAAATAGAGGAAACTACTGTTTCTGTTACGAGTGCTTGTACTTGTTATGGTTCGTTTGGTTCATCTTTTGCCTATGTAAAACAATAATATATAGTTTATTTCCGTTTTGTAAAAAAATAAAGTGTGGCGTTCGTCAAGCATCTAAGAGTATTCACCATAATAATTAGTAGTTATCAATGCCAATCCAAGAATGAACAATACCATGACAACCTTTATCTTTCCGGATGTGTTGTATTAAAGTTCAAAAAGTATAATCCTGATCCAGAGCACCCACTCAGGTATGAATTTCCACTTATTTCCGTGTAAAGTATATTTTTTTTGTGTTCATCCATACACGTTTAGGTCAACAAGCTAGGAATTGTATATATTTCATTTGGAATATGCAGTTTTTAATACAATTTGCAATTGTTTAGATTTTTTTGAAAAAAAATGACAAAGCTGAGTAGTTACGCTCCAAACTCTGCACAATTTCATTTACAGTCCAGTCCCACGTGTCTAAATAGACACGTAAAAAAATAATTAATTTAACTTATTTGTATTAATTATATTTATGTGCACAATAGCCCAATTAATTTTTGTAAATGCCATGAATAATCAGAAAGAAGAGCTTGATTTTCTGATACAAAGTATTCTAAAATTGGTTGAGTAGTTCTTTAGATATTAAATCCCAAAGTTTGTCAAAATTTCCAAACCTTGAAATTAAGTAATAAAAAAACCTACCTGAGATTTTTTTAAATTTTTGCAGGAAAGTAGAGGTAGTCGTGTACTTCAAGAAACTAGCAAAGCATAGACTGTCCCGGTCTTTTTATTCAATTTTAATCAACGTTTTTACCATATTTTTGCCCTAAAACAGAATATTTTTGCATATTAAAATTAAATAAGTACACGACTACTTCTACTTTCCTGCAAAAAATTTTAAACAAATTCTCCGGTAGGTTTTTTTGTTACTTAATTTCAAGGTTTGGAAATTTTGACAAACTTTGGGATTTAATATCTAAAGAACTACTCACCCGATTTAAAAAAACTTTGTATCAAAAAAGCAAGCTCTTCTTTTTGATTATTTATGGCATTTACAAAAATTAATTGGGCCATTGTGCACCTAAATATAATTAAAACAAATAAGTTAAATTAATTTTTCTCGTGTCTATATAGAATCGTGGGACTGGACTGATTTAAACGGTTTTCATAGAATTTCATATAATAATGTTTTTTTTACTAGCAGACAGAATTTTGTTTGGGATTGCTACAAAAAAAGGTTATATAATTATGATGTAAGGTATATTGTGATCTTAAATATTAAATATTTCTATGTTACCTAAATTTTTGCAAATAGTTACTTGCTTTAACTGCAAAAAACGTTACAGAATGAGTTCCCCGGTAAAACAAGACACTTCAAAGCTTATAGGTAGAACTTTAGGTCTTTTTCTGCATTCAAAAATCATTCATTCAAATTTCACTTTTTCCTTTGGGGTTACCAAAGTATACAAGCAGAAGCATTGAATTTCGCACTTCAAAATATTAAAGAAATAATTAATAATTAAGTCCCTTCAGAATTTCCTAAAGTTTCCAAAAGTGTCTTAAATGATTTAAATTGTGAAAGAAGTTCTTGACCAAAATATTTAGGAAAGCAGTTTTTGTACTCACTTTTATAGCATAAAACTACAGCCTTTTCTATAAGCCAAGCAATATATTTTCTCTTTTCCAGCTACTATCCAATCTCAACAATCAAGTGTTCTCCATCTCAACTGGTTTAAGTCTCTACAAGTGAACGAAATGGAGCCAAATTCAGTTTCTGAGACAAGTGCCCAGCCGCCACTAGAAAACCAAGGATTTACTTGCAATAACAATATATCCAGCAATTTAAACATACAAGGCGAAGGCGAATCCAGTACTCAGACAATTCTATACGGGGCGATAATTGTCATGATCTGGTGTATTGTGGCATTGTATGCCGTACTTGTTCTTCTAAACAGGCTGATTTCTTGGTATATGTAGAAAGGTAAATAAATTTGTAATAATTGTCCATTCTCATTCTTTTTATTTTTTGAGACGTATTTAAAAACTAATCCATATACTAAACGAAATTCGGTTTCTTTTTCAGTGGACGGCATGGAGATAAATACTGTATCTTTTACAAAAGGCCACTGTAGCCCTTATTAGTCTTTTTTAGTTAAATTATTTTCGAAGAATAGCATTCAAAAAAAATTGAGATTTTTTTTCTCCAAAATATATTAAAATTGAGTTTGTAAATTACATTGATCCCAATTTAGTTTAATTTTTAAACACAACTATATATGTTTGAAATATAAGCATCGTAGTAACCATTTTCAACCTTCAGTCATTCAGCGCTGTAACCAGATGAACTCAAGTCTCTTAAAGTATTAGTTTATTTTTCAATTGAAAAGTTTCATGAAAGAAAATGCTTGTCCACTTGAGTGTTCACTTGTTACAAAGCAAAAGAAATACATTGAGTAGCAATGTATCCAACAACTCGAACAAACAAGATGGAGATGAAAACATGGATGAAGTGTCGGACAACAGAGAACGTGTTGTTAATTATATGGCAATCGGTTGGGGGCGTTGTGGCAGTGTACGTTTTTCTCTAGCTTTATCGTAGGCAAATGTAAAAAAGTAATGTTAAACATTTTTTATGTTTAGTTCGTTCGAACTATATAACATATCAAATCTTAGATTTATTTTATTGGCTTATTACAGTATGTGATGTGTGATTCACATCATCCGATTTTACTCAAGAATGCAATAGGCATCCTCCAGTCAATGCACTCGATTATGCAACAAAGTGCAACAAAGCGCAATGTACATAATATGCTATAAAATGATATGTACTATGA
>JAQFZG010003568.1:0-13358 GCA_034695465.1 Entomobrya nicoleti | reverse complement strand
AGTATTTAAGTAGTATTTATATACAAAATTAGGATGATATAAGCTTTTTCAATGAGATCAAGTTTAGCATATAATAAGCGATAAGCTTATGATCAAAATATATTTTCAATAATTGATTGACTTGCCTAAACAATTGGCATGTCATTAATAAGAAACCATTTACATATCGTAAATGTATTTGTTTATCAAACACTCTTTGCAAAAATGGTTATAAATCGCACTTATCATATTTGTTAATAATGCTAACAAGCTTATGAGTTTTCAAATAATCCAACAAGCAAAAAAAAACGAGTTTATAAATGAACACATTGCGCACATTTGTTACAAATTACGTGCATGGTGTAATGAAAATCTATGGTTTATTTGCATATATCCTTATTAGCCAACTAGTGCCAAATTTTGTTTCTGTCAAAAGACAATTTCTTTGTATTTCAAAACATTAACAATATAAAAAAAGACAAGTGTCCCAGTTAAGCAAATATTGTCACACAATTAGCTTATATTATAACATAATATGATGTTTTAATTTTTCAGAAATGTCTTCAACTGATTTTGCCAACAAAGTCTAAATGGTAGCAATTGTGTTCCACTTCATAATGAATGATCACATCCAATGTTAATGTTTGGTTTACAAATTTAGTATTCTTGCACGGATTTTACATTAAACCATGCAACCTTTAATGCGAGAAATTTATAACAAGTATATTTCCTTCGTTCAATTTTCTATTTAGATATTTTCAATTGTATGTATTGTACAACTGAATACAATTGTAACTCGACCAATTATCAATATGGTTAAATGGTCAATATGCAGTATCAACTATGCTAAACTATTTGCATAATTCGTTTTTTAAAGTTTCTATACTATCAAATGTTTCAATAACTGTGTCCCAAATGACATTGACAACCCTACTATTCCAAGACATGATAGTCGCACCAAGTCTTTAAAATCGCTTACACATTTTGATAAATTGCTTTTCACATTTTTACCACTATGCAAAATAGTTTGAAAAATGTTGAGACTAAGGGTTATATCAAAGATTATTCAAAGAGTAAGCAATACATTTTGTTGCTCTTGCATTCGCATAACTAATTAGCATTAGGCTTTTTGCGTGTAATGAAAGTGAACGCAAATTGATGAATTTGGTTTGCGCTTAGATACAAATCTATACTGTGTACATTTCATTGTGTCAGCAGCTTTAAATGTCCTTTCGACCACGATTGATGGAATTAATTTCAAAAAGTGGCTGATAATAAATCTACACAAGAGATGGTTATTCCCAAGCCATTTTCATTATTGTACGTTTTATAAGGCAAATTTTGTGGTAAATAATTATAAATGACCATACACAATTTCTACCATTTAAACAATCAATAAAATAATTTAAAATAAACTTTCATACCTTGAAAGTAAATTTGTTAAACCGGCGATACGTATATAATTTTATGTGGTATTACAATTAATGGAATCAACGTATTATTGGCGTACACGTTTACATATGTACACATACGTATAAAATAGTCGAATTTTTAAAATGTTGAATCCAATGTATAACTTTCGTTTGCATAAAGTTATACTTATAGCCATGATGTCACCATTTTAGTTAAACCAATAACGCTAAATAACATTTCCTAGATGTTTGAATCAACACAATGTTATAGTAAACATAGTTATTCATAACAAGTAAAATACATATTTAAAGTTAGACCAATCGAATGAATATTTACATTATATCCTATCCAATGTTTAATTTTAGTGAAATGCCAAAACACAAACTTTGCTATTTGCGGATGAACTCCATTATTATGTCCACCACTCAATTTAAGTTGTACTGGTATATGAATAAATCTATAAAATAATTCAAAGGACATTGCAACACTCCTGAGCTGGTATGGAATTTACGGAGTTTTACTAAAGCAGTGGAGCCCTAACAGAGTAAGTAATATTTTGATTGCAAAATTTGAATAAAGTAAATTTTAAAAACTGTTGAATTGTTACGTATTTTATTTAAATGATGACCGAGTCTAACACAGGACTTTTTGTCATGTGAACGATAAGAACTGCTTGGAAGTCAACAAGATTCCTTTATTTATTGCTTCGTGTAGGTTCTTCGTTTTTGGCATCAACTTATATTGGGATAACTAATAGAACTGATACATAAACTGTTGAATAAACTGACTTTCTACATTGTTTTACTTAAAATGTTAAATCTGCTTGCTAAACAATGTTTATCACTAAACAAGGGTTGGGTTTCGCTAAATAACAGTTTCTCATTTTTGACAATGATTTGGATCTACATTGCCGCAGAAAGGATAGCCATAGCTATGATGAGACACCTCTACTCTATGACACCAACTGAAAAAAATTATTTAGTGAACATAGTAATTCATCTAATCATCAAACCTCAATTTATTTAAGACATCTGTCTGCCTTCTGTTATTTCACATTTTAAGAAGAAAAAAAATTTACATTATATTCCATCTACGATATTTCATAAGTTTTTCGAATTAACCGGCGTTGCAAAGTAAATGTTTAAAACTTTCTTAAAATTAAGTTCTTGAAACATATTTTTAATTGCCATGGTTTTTAACCAGGCATGAGCTATTACGTTTCTGAACGGCTAACTTATATTGTTCTAAATATAGTGAACACTTTTGATATTTTAAATATTTTATAATACGTTCAATTGGACATACAGTCTACAACATTTTACTAATTCATTATTCCTTATCGGCACGGCATTTAGCAAAAAACAGGAGTTTCGCAATGTATATTTGGTAACACATCTACATTTTGAAACGCATTGCTAGGGAACGTTCGGTGAATGAACGTTTTACGCAATTATGTTTAATTAACAAATTTCTTAATGTTTACTCAACTACTCACCTTACTAAGGTTAAGGTTTGCAAATTTCAATGTTCTCTAAATTTTTTGGTGAATGATTTTAGTTGGGTACCCATCAGTTAGTACATTTAACTGGTAGGTATTTATTTTACTGGTATTGGTAGGTATTGTATAAATTAGGCTAACATGTCTACTTAAGGCCCCTAAATTTTAAAAAAACTGATAAATTAGTTAGTTAGTTAGTTAGCTCCCTCAGAGGGGATTTTATTCGACGGTTTTAGAGAGCAAAGCTCGCCCGCCATAAAACTGATAAATTAGTACTACTCTTCAACCCCTTTTTAAAATCTACAATGATGCATTACAACCATGCTTCGTATAATTCCAATTTTAAGTTAAACTCTTATTTGATGAATTTGTGCATTGCACGTATATAACTTTTCAAAGGTTAACATACTTCGAAATATTAGTAGATATGGGCTTATAGATGTGCTCAAAATTCACTGCAAGTCGACAAAATGCAGCTCAGTAATAAATCAAATAAAAATGGACTATTTCATGTAATCTTATACATCAAAAATAAATCGAATATTTCCATTCTAAATATAATCTTTTTAGGTGATTCAAAAATAAGCTTTTCCACAATAAAAGCAAATTTGGCATACTAACTAACCGTTTTACTTCGACTGCAATGGAATGTATTCATTGAATGCTGAATTCAATGAAGTTGTTATTTTTAAATGTGCTGTTGACTTTTTCATTAAAAAGTAAACAACTTAGCAAAGCCATTGAGCAAAGACAGTTGAAGAAATATCGAAAAGATCATACATCTATAAATAAACAATGTATCAAATATTTATACGCATGAGTACAAACGCATAGATTATTTGTAAGAGTTTCAATAATCGGATGAGTGTTTACATTATATTTCATCCAAATGTATATGATTTAACCTATCCAGATATATTCAGTTAATTAATTAACAAGTTAATAATATTAACAAAAGGTGTAGTATTTGACAAAGATGATCTTATACATACTTAACCCGTTGAAGAGCTAATTTGCTATTTTTCTAATAATGTTAAATAGCTTATTTATTTTGTTTGTTTAATATTGTTTGTTGAAATACCCTTACATTGGGGGCTTCGTCTCAGTAAAATATGCAGATATTGCGAATATGGCTCGTAATTTTTAAAGGATCTCTATCGAATATAGTTAGTTTTGTGGGTATAAGCTATTGATGACTTTCACTGTCATTGCACAACAATATTTTCTTATAATAATCATAAATGTCTTTAAATAGGTAGTTGAGGGAATATCTACATTCTATTCCTCTAACCTCGTTTGAGTTTAAACTGGATTACACCAGTTTTGTACAATTTTTTTACGCAGAAACATCTGCATCAAAATGGTTTATGGCTACAATCAACTCTTGTAAGCCAGAAACGGCAGAATTTCAAAAAATACAGGAAATTTGATTTCGGAAAATTCTCGATATTGTATAAAATTCCTAACTGTCTTAATTATGAGGAATATATTTAAAAACATTAATATTTCTAAGCAAAGTTCAAAAACCATACTCATATTTAATTGGATTGTTTCTCGAGCGTGTCAACCGATTTTCGATTTTTGTTGATTCTGAACAAATCTAAAATTATTAAAGTATTATCAGTTATTCTAGTATACTACTGTCATTTTGTGACAATGAATTCCCCTAGGAATATCCAAAGGTTTGGTAAAATATATTTGGACAAAGAAATACCTTATATTTATCCAAAATATTTAGGCCAATTAACGAAATCTCAAGAATTTTAAGAATTGCATATATTTCGATCCGTTAACATTCTAAATTGCTATCACTAATCCACGAATCGCAACATTGTAAATTGTTGAGTTGAAGAAGCTTGGGTTTGTTTTTAGTTGGTTGTAAGCACGACACATGCCATGCATCCATAACAATATTATAACACGAAGTGATTTTTAAAGCCTGTTTACATTTTAGGCAATAACGATCAAACCCACATTATTAAATAGCATGGAAACCAAACCAACTATATTTAAAACGACAGACTTGAAAATTAAATTATTTTCGTCCACTAGTGCCAATCAGTTTTTTCGACAATAGCAATACATTCAATTACTTGCATTTCTTTCTTTTGAGATACTCAAAATGTACTTTAAAAGCAGGTATGTGTAAAATGAAAACAGATACATGGTAATAACGATGTTCAAAAGTTTAAACTATAAATTTTTATCGCTACAGTTACATAATCGTTAGATTTATAAACTTGTATATTTTGTGGTTGAAGCGGAATCAAATTTTCCGATGATGCGTATATGTAAATCCACAAAACGAAACCCAACTTCTTACATTGCTTTTAATACTGAAATGCAGTATGCAGTAGGTCAATGATAAAATTTCAAGTGCGTTCTTATGTCCTAATGTTATTCCCATTAAAAATAACGAAATATCGTCTAAAGTATTATCTGGCTACTTATTTAACTAAAAGACCTGATTCCTCGGCGAGCGCTGATCCACTGGTAGGCATGTTGACGTTGCAGATAATTCCAGCAACTTTTCCTCTAATCTGAAATGTTAGAAAACATAAATTCTCAATTCTCAATACGTGACATTGATACGAGACACAGCAAAAATCTTAATCTTTCGCGAATCTTAAGTTATTCAATCGAAATCGTTTATTGGAAATACCTTTCTGAAGGCTGCTGGAACTGTTCTGAGTAAACTGGTTCAACTTCGAACTGATGCATGTTGGATGTAGGGGTTTGGCGGCCTCCAGACTTAATTTTCATGATAGTTGGTATTCAGTTAATTTTTAAACACATGGGCATCTGTGAAACAAGCGCACGTTATTTAAAACATTATTTTAATTGAACTGAAGCAAACAAAATTTGAATGAATATACCTACCTAAATAATTATTCCTTCATTCTAAAAGACTGCTACTCCAAGATTTGCTTCATGTTCTTATATTGCTATATTCAACCAAAGTTTTTAGGGGTTCACCAGGCTTCCTCGTCAAGTAATTTCTACCTTAAGTGACTAAATAAAGAAAGTGTAGTTGTCATTAAAACAAGTTCCATATCATTAGTTTGTATATCTTCAAGTTGATTACAAATAAAAACTTACCAGAAAATATACTGTAATTGTTTCCTTAACAGACGCATCTTAGCATCCTTGTCTTTCTAGTTTGTTAGCGTATGTTTGTGATCGAACAAGGAACCCCGTTAATTTATCGGTATAGACTTATGTGTCAATATGGTCGAAGATAAATATAATACCTGCGTCACAATAAATAAAAAAAATATTTAATCCTGATTAACTAAAGAAAATCAAAGAAAAAAACAAACAAACAAGTCTCACCATATTGTGGTCCCATATGCTTAATACCAATTTAATCCAATAATTGAGGAAATACACAATATTCAATTGGATTTCAGTTGGGTATGGGATGGTAAATACATTACTGTAAACCTAAAAGTAAAAGAGAAAAGGGTTTTAACAAAAATTTGCACTGATTTGTTTACTTGAGTTATAAATTTTCCATTAGAAATAAATTATCGATCAGTGCTACCCAAGTTTTCACAAATTTATAAGAAAAGTAATCACCTGCTGTTCGTTTATAAACCAACTTGATCCAAGTACGCAATTTGTAGTTCACTAATTAATTGGGAGTCACTGAAAACATCAGCACAGTTTTAAGTTCTTAATTTGGATTTTAAGACACTTTTAAATATTTCCTATTTGGATATTTGCAACTATTTAATAAAAAAAACTTTTCCAAAAAATATAATTTCACTGCTGCAAGCTTGAGTTACTTCTTCAAAATGACTCCGACTGCTCTCGGAGACGATGTACATTTTTTCTCAATAAATTGCCTTGCTACGTGTTGCCAAATTATCACTCTTACGTGCGTATTTCTGATTGGCTCTCTAATTTCAATGCGTAAATATATTTGGTCTTTATTAGTGTCTTGCCAACTCATTTTCCTTCATCCTGGTATAATACCGTTTACGCCATTCTAAACTGTTTAGTTGGTACATTTGTTTAATTTGTACAAGGTATGTTATGAACTCAGGTGTACATTTTACACTTTACTAAATGTGCGTAATGCTTCCATCGCACTTTAATTCCTCAATTTACAATTCATTTATGCTGTTCAAAAGCTTTTGGCTGCAAAATAAATGTACTGGTGTGATCTGGGTTTGTTTTCCACTTTTGTCATGACAACCTGTGCCAACCAACTAAGAAAGTACAACTTGACAGATAAATTTTCGCTCTTCATCTCAGGTACCCCCAATACCTTCTCAACGACTCCAACATCACACATATTCCTTTGTCTCTTATATGATGCATCAAATAATTGGCATTACTTATATGAAGATCTATTTAAATATACCACCAATTTGCAAATGTATGTAGAACTCGTTTGGAATTTAACACATGGTTTAGTAAACTCACGGTCAATAATAAATGATGATTTTGGAAAATATATTTGTATATATATTTACATTTACCCGGAATTCATAGTCCAATTAAATGTGTGACTCTTGTGGAGGCCAGATATAAAGTCTCCAATTCGTAATTCTACATCTCATCACCGCAATCTATTTAGTTATAATAAAAGTAATTTTACTAGTAGATATTATTGTATTTATATAATATTCATTCATTAGCTCTAAACTTATCAGAATGCCCCTTATAACTTCCATCAGCAATCTATGCGGATTTGTCCCTAAACAGCATGGATTTAAGCAAAACACTTTCTGCACGCCTAAACTGTTCATAGGTTATTAAAATTTATTGTGAATTTATTTGATTATTTTAAAATTTCATCTGCAAATCCAAATTTTACAGTTTTTGGTACTAGCCTCAACCTTGATTGAGTATTAGGTTATTATATGCTTACCTTTTACTTAAATTAGATGTTGCACCTAGATTTCGAAATAATGACTTTCTCTTCAAAGTTGACAGATATTTTGCTTTGTATCAATTTAAATGTTTAGCCTAAATTGTGTTGTAAATTTTAATGAACATTCAAGATTTCAACCGCAAGACAACACATATAATTGCTTGAATAATTAAGTAATATGTAAATACTTTAAGAATTTTTCTTTTGCTGAAAATTCCAACAAATTTGTTGTGATATGTTGAGTGTGACCAAAAACGGTTTTCCATTCAATAACTATGTGTACCTCTGTTTGTTCAAAAGATAATCACTAATTATACATTAGAAGTTGGTTTGTTTCAAATCTGTATAGAACGTTTAGTACAACCTTTCAATGCAAGAAATGTTTACTTGGGTGGGTTCGACCATAATCACAAAATGAACCATTCAAAGTATTTTTTCTCAGTTCAAATCTGCAGAAATTGTAGTGTTTCGATTTTGAATTCAAGAAATATGCTTGCTCAGGTTTGTTCAATACATATTCACAACGTGAACGCTTTCAAATATTTTGCCCGGTTCAAATCTGCAGAATTTATATTGTTTCGATTTTGGATTCAAGAAATATGCTTTTTCAAATTTGTTCAACACATAATCACAAATTGAACGCTATAAAATATTTTTCTCTGTTCAAATCTGCAGAAATTATATTGTTTCGATTTTGGATTCAAGAAATATGCTTGCTCGTGTTTGTTCAATACATAGTCACAAATTGAAAGCTTTCAAATCGGTTCAAATCTGCAGAAATTGTATTGCTCCGATTCTGAATTCAAGAAATATGTTTGCTTATGTTTGATCAACACATAGTCACAAATTGAACGTTTTTAAATATGTTTCTCGGTTCAAATCTGCAGAATTTTTATTGTTTCGATTTTGAATTCAAGAAATACGATTGCTCATATTTTTTTGACACATGTCAGTACAAGAAATCTATTGATACAATTTTTTTGAACGCATGATCAATAATTGAACAGTACAATTTATTTTGAACTCACTATTAAAATCATCAGTTCCAATGTATAGCTAACCGGATTCCGTTAAGCTAGCTATGCGATAACATCGCTTCAATAGTCATGTTTCCAAAACTATGGTTTGTAGCTTACAAACTTTACCAGAGCCCTGTACTGAGGTTTAAACTTAACCAATTAGGTAATAAAATATTCTGCGTTTTACATGTTATCTTTTGTGCGTTTCTTCACGATGTGGTTTATTTTCCAGGTAAGCACATGTTTTCCAAACTATATTATTTTATTTACTTAAAATACCACGTTGAGAAATAGCTGCACGTTATTGTTCTTTAAAGGTCACTGACACAACACTTGTATTCCAAGTTATTTGGTGGTACTAAATCAAGACAAAACATCAACACGACATGTTATTAGAACTAGCCGTATAAGACGATGTAAACAAAATATTTCAAAAATCCTCAGGTTACTTTGATAAGATCTGTTAGGTGTCCTTCCTTTTACTTTTAGCTGACATAGAACTTCTATTTCTAATTATTTTGATACCACTACACCATAACTAAATGGGAATTAAATGAATCAATTAGAGTATTAGGTGATCAATGGGGAAAATATTTGAAATTTGACTAAGATTATACTCTTAGCCGTATCAAACTATCAACAAAAACATCTGAGAGTTCTCGCTTGATATGAACCACGTCCATTCTTATGCTTCCATAACAGCTATATTTATGCTATATGTAAACATTTACCTTATGACTGCATTTGCAGCCTATTTTTGTGTTTCTGCAAGGTTTTTGATTGTGTTCGCATAGCATCGCTTGTATTAATATTCATTCATATTTTCGAGTCATTGCTGGATGTTCGAAGGAGTGGATAATGCAGATTGATGCTTGGTAATAAATACACTTGTTGCTTTATATAAAGTTTTCAATACTTTTATATCAAAAGGTTTGTATGTATATTGATATGACTGTTAAATGAATGTATATATATGCATGCGTATGAAAAAGTTGAAATATAAACTCTTGGACTACCCAAAAACTTCCTTGGTGCTATTTCCTTCAGAATATGAAACTTCCGCTTTACTTGTGTAGTTGAGCGTTTCTTTCTCGTTGTATTTCTTGCATAAGTTAAGTGTTTTTACATATGATTTTGATATTGTGTCTTCAATTCAACAATATGCCGAAATAAATATCTTTTTTTATCAAAACAGGTAATCGGTATAAGATAAATATATAGTTTTTAATTACAACAATTAATATTTGCAGTAATAAATACGTTGATGGTAACTTTAAAGTTCAAGGCGTAACTGCTACTGTGTTGGTTTATTTTGCAAATTGTTAATAAGTATATTTTTACTCTTAAGAAGCAATATCTAAAATTAAATGAGACATATCTAAATTTATCTATGATTATAGATGACCAACTAAAAAATCTCGTTAGCTCCTTTATATTTTCCTTAGAATAACCTAAATAACCAAACTAATCAAATTCTGGATAATTCAACAAACATAAGAAAAATATCATTGGCTAAATATTACAAAGATATTACATGTCAAGTTCCATTCAGGAATGAATGCCATTTATTTTTGGTGTAAAAAGTAGCTAGATTTTTTTGAATCAGCATATTTGATTGTCACTAGCTAACATATAGCTTTCCAACTAAACCGTACATTACAATATCTATTTAAAACTACTCTTCCTATAAAAAATTGATTAATTGTAAACCAATTACGTAAAACATTTGTTATACACAATGCGACTTTACATTGCCACCACAGCAACACCATTAAAATTTCCGCAATAGATAGTATTCATGTAGGTATGGTCTGCCATTTCTTTTGTAGCAAAGTCATCGATATCCGCATCCCCACTCGAGTGAGGACATAAATGAGTACGGAGCAAAATATACTTTTAATGTTCCTGGAAAAATATGAATCATGCCAACCCTCCATATATGCAGTTCTAGTGTATATACAACGAGAAGTCATCAGAACATAACTGCAAGCACAACACAACTTTTAACATGCTATAAGCAGGAATATATGTAGGTATCGTGTACTTCTGGAACCAATTAGAAAAAAGCACGTTAATAAGTATAAAAATTTCCAAACAAATGCTAACAGCTGGCCACGTAAGCAACAGTACGCACTGGAGCGTCGTCTGCAAACATGGAACTGCTACGTGGGGTTTCAGGAATATTGATATAAGTAAACAAGACATGAGGATAATATGACATGATTTAAGACATCAATATTCATGCACAGGTTTGAATTTGAACTACATGACATTTATACATAAAAAATGTTTTAAATAATTAAACGTGTTGAACTATTTAGGATTTTAATTATTAAAAGCATAAAAGCTAGCTAACTTGAATTGAACTTTTTTGAGGGGCGAATAAATTTTTGAAAGAAGGTCCATAATATTTTGTTTTGGTGAAGAATTAACGATATTGAAGGACATTTTTTTGAAATAAAACTGTTCTTATCTGTCAACGTTTCGGTCTCATCTGTAGACCATCATCAAGACAAGAAATTAATATTACAATACAAAGCACTGCATTAAATAGATAAATATTTTGTTTTAATGTAAAGAACTATAACAGGTGCAGGTATATTAGGTGCTGTCACAGAAATGACTTTGTGGTTTTGTTTCGTTAAAACTAGACTTGTAACAGTAAAACGTTCATTATAATTTAAACCATTTATAAAATTTGTCGGTCGTTCACAAAAGCAATTTGATGACATTTGCCTGTTTAAGAATGTGCAAACAAAATTGTGCTTATTTTCCGCATTCCATTACAAATGGTTCTGGTTATATGTTTCAACTATTTGCTGATATATAAACATAAGCCAAACTATAATTATGGCCTTGATTTTTACAAGAAGTACAAACTGATAAGATTTCCGGGGGAAACATTTATATAATTATTTTCAACAGCATTCAGAAATAATTTGAATAATTTTGATTAGGTTTTAAAAAATAGTCTTCGTTTTTATTCGTTTATTTGTAAGAAACATTCCTAAGTTTCTTTCCACAAATTTGAAGATGATAGGCTCAAAAATAGTATACTTCGCCCTATTGATCCTCTTATCTTTTAGGAACTGTAAAGGATTTATTTTCCAAGACAGTGTTTTGGTTGCACCAAATGACGCGTATATTATTACCGCATTGGTGCAAGACGACAAGATGCAGTTGCAAGCACAACCATTTACGTACAAGTTAAATACCTTCAAATCCTTGATTGTCGATCAATTGAATAACGCCATGATAATCAGTGAGGGAAATAAGCTTATCCAATTAAGTGCAAAAACTCAAGACATTAAAGTATTGGTGGATAAAGGCCTTGGCAGTGTGACAACTATGGATATGGGTAAATAAAAGACACTTTAAAGCTTAAATAAGTAATAACTTGGAAGTTTATGTTTTCAATACGTTAATATTTCTACATGTTTAGATTCAAGTCTTCAAAATCTTTATTGGTTTGATGACCTTCAGAAGTCAGTGGGAGGACTTTCCTTGAAAACGTACAAACCTTTAAAGATGCCACACGACCATAATATTGACGGGCCGGGCAAAATGCGATTTCTATTAGCAGACGGGTAAGTAATTATATTTAAAATAAGTTAGCAAATCAAATTCGAATTTGGGTACACCTTCTAAATGTGACATTTGGACTTCAGGTTGACAAATAAAGCGTTTCACAAGGTTTTTAAGGGTACCATCGAGTTTCAAGGGGAAACACCAGGATCCTCCCAACTTGCATACAATGATGAAACAAACACCATAATCTCGTAAGTTCATTGATAGTCCTACATTATTTAAATCATCTGTTTGTCACTTTATTGACACCAATAATAATAAGGATTCAATTTCTAGGACGTCATGGAACGGCAGCTATTTGATTGTTGATAGAGCACTGGCACGTGAAAGAATTTTTGACAAAAAGGGATTTGCTACTAACCAAATTATGGATTTCTTTTACTGTTATAATTACGAGGGAGTCAGTTGTTGTTTGGTGTAAATTCAAAATTTGTACTAATTCTATTCAGTGATAAGTCTTTTTAAATGTTGGCTAGGATCTTCTATAATAATTCATTTGGCTTAATCAAACAGTTTTAATTTATGTGATAAAGTGAATAGGATAAAATGTTTTGCTATTTTTATTTTAATATTAGTTAAGTGGTAAATTATTAATGCGTTGATGTACATAATGCTAAATTTAAAACGCTAAACACCTTTGCAATATACTTGAATGATCTACAAAAATTTAAAACATAGAATGATAAAAATGATGCTAATAGTTTATAGTAGTTATAATTGTAGTAGTGGTACTTATAGTATGAAATAATTTAGGACATCAATTAAGAATACCATCATTTGACTTGGTTCCAGACTTTCTCCAATCAAATTTTTTAATGTTACAATATAAATAGTGGCGTTTAATGCATTAAGTTCTATGGAATGCTAATTTTTGTGAAATAAAACAAAACTACAACAATATTAATATGGCATACGATTCTTTTGCACCCTTTTTTGGCATTTTGACCATCCACAATAGCATCAAAAATCCTCCTTCAAA
>JAQFZG010003567.1:0-13360 GCA_034695465.1 Entomobrya nicoleti | reverse complement strand
TTTGCCCAGTTTTTCCCGGGTATTTCATTTTACCCGGGTAAGTAACATATATTCTTGATCTACTCGTCGAGCTCTATCAGATAAGCACTTTTATTTTAAAATCGGAGGACCTCATACATGCGGTGTATTGAAAATCGCTGGACTTACACAATGATTTTATGACACCAATGCATTGTTCATAGAGAGGGAAAACGTATTGCACAAAATCGAAAGAAATGTGTAATTGGAGCAGTATTGCAAAAATAAACTATGAGTCAAAATACTCAAAATATTATTTCGTTAGTATGGTCAGTAAAAAGGGCTAATTTGTGATAATTTATTTCACAGTAAAGCTTTCGCTACCAGTGTCTAATTTCAAATTATATTCATTATATCACATCGTTTGCAAGTAAAATATGAACTGGAAGGTTGTGGTGAGTAGTCAACGATTTTACGCGAAGTTAGAGTTTTAGAATTCATTTCATATTCCAACTGCGTCGCTGTTTCACTATTTTTATCCATAGGCATAAATTATTTATGAAGTGCGGAATCAAAATTAAAATCACGTTGCAATTGCATGTCTTTATAACATCAAGAAGTTTTTAGACTCCGGAAGTAGGGAAACAAAATGTACTTAGGTGGTCCAGGTTTGCAAATAATGTTTGAGTTGAAAAACATTTTTAATATGAAATTATGAATGTACGGATGTTGAATATACTGCTTTCACCTTCGAGAACTTGACGAATGGTTTTTATAAATGTTTACGGATTAACTTGTTTTAGAAGACAAAGTGCGCAGTCTAGCCTACTTACAAAATAATATGCATGCAATACTTACTTATTTACTTAAACATACATTAAAATGTGAACAAAACTTTTTGACTTGAGAATATAAACCAAAGGAGAACTTTTCTTTTCAGGATTTTGTCACGGTCGTAGCATGCATGATAGAATGCTTTTCCTCTACCTTGCCAAGAAAATAATGGAAAAGTTCTCCAAAAAGTATTTCAGAGATCACTTCTTTGAGGATGTTCTAGTCTTGGCAAGTAAATGCTATACTGATTACCAAGAACTATGTATGCTTTGTGAAGTGATGAGTTACAAGAATTCTTGCGAAACTGTTCTTTTTTCTTTGTCACCTATCGTCTATAGATGATCCCATAGGAAATGTTCGTCGCAAGGTGATCGAACTAATGCCAGAGCTGAAAGAAATGTCTGATGACCCTGGGCTTAACAAAAAAATAGAAGAAACTTTCAAACATGCTCGGAAATCTGAGGTCGATAGTAGTGTGAAAGAAACTTTAGAAGATGCCATAGCCAAGCTAAATGGCAAAGAAAAAGAGAAGGTATTCTTTAAAACATGGAATAAATCTTATTGTAACAATATCGTTTAATTTCTCATACGTATTCTGTTGTCAGAATGGAGAGGCTGGGACTGGGAACAGATATAACTCTTCGGTGAGGAGCTACACTTGGATTGTTTTAAAATTATGTGAAAAATATTAGATAGCGTAAATTATACTTCCCATAATTATCATAATGTAGCAACGACATAAAAACCGCGATGCTGCGGATGAAGCAAAAGAAATTGAAGAGGAATTTATCGCAAGTCTGGAGGTATACGATGGACAGGCTATGAACAAAACAACTGTTCAAGAAAAGCGCAGAAGTGATTAAATACAACCAGTTAATGATAATTCGATTAAAATGCTAATTGTATTATAATTTCTAACAAAACTTTTATTTTAATTTAGGCTTTTTTGGAGCTGGTACGAAGAAAGGCTTGGATTTCCCGAAAATGAGTAAAAGTCAATTTGCCTCTGCGCCCGCAAACCCTTCTCCAACCACAAATAAGCCACAAGCGAAAAATTAATGAGAACATGTAGATTCCAATTTTTGTTTTTATAAAAGTGTCGGTGCAAAATTTCATGATTTTGAATTTTTCAATGAATTAAATATTCAGTATTACATTTCGAAGCTAAAATGATTCGATTTGCTTGGGAATATTCAACTGTCATTTGTTCACGTGACTTTAATTTATTTCAAGAAATTTTAATGACGGCCTGATGCATTTTGTTTCTAATACTAAACCTTTAATAAATTATCATGCATGTGAAGTTTATTATCTAAATCAATATTTTGAGTACTAGTTTCAATTTTCACTCATTTCCCTGTGGCAGAATTGATTTATGTGTATCATATATCAGGAACTATTGCGTACAAGATGCACTCGTGTAAATCACTAATAATTGCATATTGCATCACACTCTGTACTACATTCATTCAGGACTTGATAAAAAGTGAAAATGAAAGCAAACTTGTGAAAATGATAGTCTAAAAATGAAATGAAGTTACAAATGTCAAATGGATTGAATTTAGGAATGTGGGCGTGCTTCTGATAACAAATTGCAGTATCAGTCTGGCACAAAGATTTTAATATATTTCGAAAATGTTTTTTAAGTTGAGCTTAACGGTAACTAATAAACATTCACTCCCTCCCACACTTATTGCATACTGCAGGGGACGAATAAATTATGTTGTGTAGGATGCATGTGTTGGTGGATTTTTAGAAATATTTCTTGATTTCTTGGAATTGTTTGGAAATAGTTTCCACTACTTTGTACTTAATTCCGTTTTGCGTGGTTCAGTTAGACATGAAACTAATGGAGCTATAGTAAAATGACCTACTTATTCATTCTTTTTATAATGAAATGCTTCGTTTTAATCTGATATGTATGTGAACCTATTTAAGAGAAAAATAATAGCATATATTTTTTTACAATCTAGAATAAGCACAGCCATAATACATGTTGACCCGTGATCTATACCTACCAAATAAAATGGGCATTGAGTCTTCTATTCTCAACGTTTTTAGTTTATTTATGAAAATTGTTGGTGCAAGTAGGAAAACTGATCCCGTTTTGCCTTATTTATAACATAACTATTCAGAGTAGTTACCTGGTTAGTCGTATTACCGGTTACAAAATTACTTGCTCAATCGAAACCTTACTGCAAGGAGAACATAATAATATCTAATTAGAAGTAATTACTTTTAGACCTACAATACAATTCTTTACGTTAGCTTTCTACTTTTGATTACATTTGCTAAATGTGGCTAAAATTAGAAGAAGAGAATTTCTGTAGTTATGATTTTGCCACAATCTGCAGTTTACATCAGTTTGAAAACTTCCTCCCGTTTCATTTGACTCCACTTTATGGAGGTGTATGCATCGTGGTAATACTAGTCACGAATATTGGGAAATAATATTTCTGCTATGGTGTATGGCTGGTGATAGCTGGATAGGTGGTGTGTAATGCGGTCTTGAACAATAGGCTTACCAAACACAGGCACCAATGACATAACAAGCAACATGGGTCCAATAAAGCAAATCTGAACTATTATTCTCACACAAAAGTAGTGCCAAAAGCCTCATTGAGTTCGATTCACTTTGGGAGCAAAGCGGAATGGTTTTCCAAGTACATCCGTTTTCATCTAAACGGCAATTGCGAAACAGTCGATACTACGCCTCCTCCTCTGTAATTTTGTGTTTATAAATATTGCTGAATGATAAAGGCAAAATGGAATGGAAGTAAGTGGCAAGGCATAGCGGTAGTTGGCATTTGTATAGCGCTTTCTCCCTCTTTCCTGTTTTTCACATGAAAGTGTGTGGCTGTGACTGCGACTCACTACCACGGTAATATTCAGTCTAAATCAACTCAACTCGCGAGGAACTACTTTTTTTGGTGATGAAGGTACTACTTGTCGACCTTCCGTCGTACTAATGTACAATGGTGCCATAAAGCGTGTAGGAAGTCACCTGGATTCTAGCGAAGAAAACATGGAAGGATACCTTTCCGGTGCAAAAGAGGACTTCGTATAGAATTTTTCACTAAAAATTCAAGGATATTTTTTTGGAACATTATTTGAAAAATCATGTTAATGGTATAGCACATAATCTAAGTATACATTAGATTTTGAAGAAATGAAAGGGCTTTATGAAAGAGGTTGTATCTGGCTCCATGTGAGATTTAAAGCTTATTAAACATACTTTGAACGTAAGCAAAAGGTTTTAGGAACCCAAATTCCATGCATAGTAAAACGCTATACGTGCTCAGAAATCACCGCCAGCCAGAGGTATCATAATGCTATACATATACATACTTGATTTTGCCATCAATTTAAAAGTAGTCTGGAAAGCTGGAATCTGGACAGTCTTTGTGTAAAAGCAAATGCGTCATGCGTCTTTGTTCATCCCTTACTATGAGTCCAAAGAGTTCACTGTAGTACTAGAAAATGGTTATATCAAAATATGGTCAACGAGGCAAAAACTCACTGTAATTTTCTCTTAAACCTCAAACGTAAAATTTAAGCGTATCTGTAACCATAAAACTCAGAGTATTTTACCTTTCATTTATGACACTATGAATGTGTTCAGTTGCAATTATCCTTTTATTTTGCTATTCGCTACTAAGTTCAAAGTGTACTCCTTAAAATAATTATGATAGGCATTTACCGAATTGTTTACATTAGTGTGTCCAACATATAGACCTTCCCACTTTTGTTCTACATATGTATGTTCTACTAAGGAGATGGTTTAAACATCAAAAACAACATGGAATGACGTAGACTCAATTTTGCTGTATGTTTTGTCATGAAAATATCATTTGTCTCACTATACCCCAAAATGGTATAAATTTCTAGCCTTCCAACTTTTTAATAAAAATAACACGAAAACCATAATTCTACATATTATTTATCATCGTTGCTAGTTTCTTTCATTCAGAATTCATTAAATAAGTGTGCTTAAGTAGAGTTGAATGTTAGCTTTAAGATTAGCTTGAAGTTCCACTATTTACATGACATAGTAGTAGGTTGTCACATGTTTAGTGTATTATAAATAAGAGAAAGTCGATTTACATTATACACAAAGAAATATCAAACATACAACATTCGATTTGTACTCAAAAGTTATAACTCTCTTGGGGAAGTTTGTTGTTTGGATATATATTTACATATTGTACTAACAACTCAACTCACAAAGCTAATTCTTCAAAAAATACAAGTTATATTCCTGAAAATTAGAATGCAGCAACAATGCATAACCCAAGCAGATAAAAAAACTGTAGCCTGACCTTGTTACTTCAAGGATGAAGGAAGTTGAATCAGTATGCCTTTTCAAAGTATTTACCCCAAATTAACTACTGATATTAAGTTTTTTCCAATCAACTTTAATAAAAATCTGTAGTGTAAAATGATACCCTTTCGAAAGTGTCTAGACTCTTAAGGATTCACTGATATCGCTAGGTCATAAAATACCTTAAGTTTAGACAATGTCGACTGATCTAATGAGATTACGCAGTGAAGGTGACGTGAATGAAGTTGGAAATTATCAAGTCTGTATCTTTGCATATAAATCCTTGTCGCATCGTAAAATGATGCTAAGATAGATTGGATAATTTTATGTCGTGTGCTCAGTCATCTTCCGCATTCTTCACAACAACATATGATACGTATTCCAAAGAAAAGTAATGAAGTAATGTTCTAAACCAATCATAAGAATATGCATATATTTTGAGTTTAGTTTCCGCGTGATTTTTTATACATCTCTCCTACGCAACTTTCGTCTCAAGCTAGAAAAATTGTGAGTTCTGCACATAAATTATGAGTCGTAACGTAATCAGCAAGTTGTACACAAATATACGACAGCAATGTAATAAATACACGCCTCCTCCCTCATAACCATGTTAGCTTTGCCAGAGAGAGAAAGCTAAGATCTTCTAGACAAATAAACACACTTTCATAAAAGTACAGCCAATTTTTTACCACAAAAGAAGTTAGCATTGAACTGAAGTGTTATAACGAATAAGTTCACTTTTATATCAAATTTAGCGTAGTTACTTTTGTGTGCATTTGACTGAACAACCCACGCTTATTTTTACCTATTATGAACATAACAAGAAGTGGAAGTGGCTCTTCAGATGTTTCAGGGAAACCAGAAGTTTACTTTTACTTCCAGAGAAAAAGGCGTAGTAAAGTTTAACCGCAAACCATTTCGCTGTTTGATGTTTGTATTAAAATATATGTATTTTTACAAATAACTACTGGAAAAAGTAATAACAGTAGAAGAAAAACATTACATTTTACGCTTTTGTGCACAATTTTTTTGTGGGATATTTCGTAAGTCAGTGTGTGAAAAGCAATCCCTGTTTATTATTGCTGAGACAATTTTACTTAATTCCATACCTCATTTGAAATTCAGTACGAAGGAAATCTTTACCTTTTTAAAGGACAAAAAGGATTAAACTCTAGTCTCTAGTTATAAACCTGTAAAGATCAAGTAGCAAGGAAATGGCTTTGAATATATTAAAGAATTCACTTGGCTCGACTTCTTGCTGTGTAAAAGGGATAACTACCATGCTTTGGACAATAAAATGACTCTTAGGAAAGAAAACAATCTTATGTGTTGTGTTACTTTCGTTTTAACGAAACTTCTCTCAAGACATTTCTTATTTAGGAATCTTAGCACACTCGCCAACTTTAGAATATTTTCCTTCTCTGGCTCAATATAACAAAAAAGGATAACACTACTACCAACTCCAGGCCTCAGACAACGTAAAATTAGTTGTCGTCACATCCTTTGATAAATCTTACTAAAGTATTAAATTACTTGTTATTCATTATAGTATATTACCATTACCACTGAAAGTTCAGCTACATTTCACATTTAGCCCAAAAACATAACGGCGACTCACGCAAATAACACTTTTGTTTGGTTTGAATTGAATCTGAGTCATGATGTGGGTGAAAGATACAATGCTTGTATCGGATGACATGAAGGAAATAATCATGAGTTTTTTAATATTTTTTGCTGCAGAGTTTCAGGTTGTGTTAGTGTTGGATTGAAGTTTCATATTACAAGCAAAAACCAACTACAATAGAAAAAAACTAAAACTAGCAGCTTAAATTTGATATAGAATATTTTCTGAACAGATCTATTAATATGCTCAGGTAGTACATGGATAAAAATGAATCATTTGCATTCAAAAATAGAAAAGTGATTTGCAATTTACAAATATAATGTTACGAAAAGAATAATAGTGCGTTCAAAGCAAAAATATTTAGGTAACAGCAAGAAATATCTCAAAATAGGAGATACTTGATATTGATATTAAGTACATATATGCATTGTAGTATGGATAAAGTATGCCTACATACTTTCTGAAGGTAAAGTAGCAAATTTCAGACAAGATCAGTAGAATATTTTTCCCATTAATAAACAATTTTCGGTTGGAATTGTGAAAGTATTATTTCTTTACCTTACAACTTCTCAAAAAACCAAGTTATTGTTCACGTAAGTTACATATACTACAGCAGTTCGTATGAAAGTAGCTTGATGGCAAAAATGTGTCATTATGACTTTACATATACCACCTTTCTCCTCACACATTCTTGCATACAATGACTGATGACGTGATGTACCTGTGGGTAATGTGAATGCGTGCACTACCTTGGCTCGTGTAAATGTTTCCTAGATCTAGATCATCAGAATGATCAATTTGTTCACATGATGTTCAACTTCAAATAGAAACGGAATTCCCATTGAGGGAAGTGGGTAGGTGGTGAAAAGACACGAAGGTACACAATATGATCACACGGAACTTGTGACAAAAAGTCTTTTATGGCGATGGAAATAGCTAACAATAGAAACACGAAGTACTTTTTTTGCTTGAGAAAAGGTGAATAAGGTGAAAAGTTCCAGAAAATGTGAGCGAATTCATTCAGGAAAGACATGACTAAGTAATGCGAATGCTAACACATGAACAAACAAAGCAATATATATGTTCTATCACAAGGTTATACTTAACTTAAAACAGCCATGTGAAAGGTATAAAGGACGCTGTTGAATAAGTTATTGTCATCATTGTGGGGACTTTTTACATCCTGCGGTCCAAGCGTAGCTAGTATTAGCACACAAAAAATAAAATATTTCACCAGTCTTCATTGTAACCACTGTAGTACATTGGCTCATGTCTTTATTTTAAGGTTCTGACTTCTGAGACCTGTATTATGTTTACGTAAATTCATGTTTAAACATACAAAAACTCTTAAAGATGTAAAATAGAAGTTATTCTATGCAAAAAAAACTAAATTTGCATAGAAATTTTCCCAGAATACTTATTCACGCTTTTTAAACTCTATAGTACACTAAGTTTATAGTTCTTAAATCAAATAAAATAAATTTTTTCATCAGTCTACCTGCTACTTATTTAATCATAATCGTAGAATATAAGTTATTTCAAGTAAAACATTAGAAACGTTTGAATAATGAGCATTTTTACCTGTAAACTAACCCCCGGAGAGTAAGCAACACATTTTCGAACATCGCTTCGCATATAACAAAAGAAAAAACATCGGAAGAAGCTCAAAGCTCGAAAACAATTTTGAGCTTCCAGCTATGAAAAGCAAAATGGGACGATCTAGCATATTCTACCGAGGATCTTTGCTTTGGAACTCATTACCAACAGAAATAAAAAATATAACTAATGCTATTCAGTTTGATGAAAGTATTAGATTACATGTTATGTTAAAAAGGAAAGATGAAAATTTTATGCTATATTTGTAATTCTAATATGACCTATTTAATTTGAAATTTGACGTAAAATTATATTATATTCTTTTTCTCTTATTCGCTAAAAAGGAGACATGATTTTGTAAACAAATATGTAACTTATAATACATGTTAAAATTGTTGTCACCTTGTCATTTGACAGCAATAAATTTGGCAATACCAATACCAATGTAAGCAGCACTACATAAAACAACAGATTTTGTTAATAAGAACAAATGAGCTACTAAAGATCTTCTAAATAATTTTTAAATTAAAAATATTGTCTATAAGCCATATAGTACTGTTGTGTCGTTGTTTGTTTATAGTAATCCGTGTCTAAAAGCTAGATTAATTTCCGTCAAATTTGTATGAACCTTTACGTAATTTACGTAAAAAGGTTTATGATTTATTTTGAAACTAATGATTCTTTGATAATCAATCTTCATGAAGCTGAAGATGCACTAAGCGTAAGTAGAAAAGTTCATTGTACCAGAATTCAGTTTATGCATGTAAATATTATTGATTACAGGAAGTGAGATTTTTTGTAGTATTAATAACATGTTGCTGTGTCATTAAAATCAAATTGAAACGTACATGTGCAAAGATTAAATTTTAATCTCTCAGTATAAACTAAACTGACACCATGAAAGTCTCTACTTTTTACTTGTACCTTGTGTCTACTAATAAATATTCTATTATACCATCGAGACTGACTGCTTTAAACTCTTACGACAAAGTCAGTTTTCTTACAGCAACAGAAGGCCTAACATGATATGTAATCATTTTCCCCCAGCAAGTATCAATATACATATATATACCAACATGCATGATATATTCTTCTTGCTCGATTAAGGTTGTTTCCATTTTCATTCTCTGTAAGACAATAAAGTTTCCACCTAAGTAATTCACCATTTTGGTGGAGGTGGTAGAGGAAATTGTGAAACTTATTTTTAGTAGCTCATAACAATGTCACTTGCAATAACAATATCTCCAGGATGAAGCTTTTGCGCAGGTAGGTGGGCTGAGCCTTTTTTCACCACCTTGTCTATGTTCACAAGAAGAAAGTTTTACAGACAAGAAGATCGAGATGACGTACGATGCTGGAAAATGATATGTCAACAATATCTAATGGAATGTGAGCTGTAGTGATATATTCCGAGCATGAAATACTGAATTGGCATTTATTGTGTGTGATGGTTTCTTGTTTTTTATCCAGACAAAATCACAAGCAGCACTTCATTCTGAAATATGACCAACATAAATTTCTTTCTACTGTTTTCTGTCCACAATGTATAAATTACATAACATATATGCGTGGGTATTCCAAGTTATTACGTATTACATAAATATGTGAGTGTGTACGAAATCTGTATAGCAAAGTTTTTCTTCGTTTTATCTGACGAAACTTCCTGGAATCATCCTTTATAGCATCAATGTGTTTTCTTCATTGCTATTGTAATACTTTTCCAATTTCCTATAAGAGAAAAAAAATTGAACATGGTAAGCGGATTTGTTTTGTGCTACCTGCTGGCTTGGATGAAAAAAAAATCAGCAAGTTTTTCAAAGCAATTTTCACTAAAATGCAGAAATAGTCTGTGAGCAACGAGACGCTGAGAAATCGTTTTTTAATACTCTAAAACATGAAGCGAAGTCACAGATATATAGGTATTTAAAATAAACCATGTATACATACATATGTAAATATATATATCTTTTGGCGAGAAAAGGGAAGGGAAAACAAAAATTGAAAATAAGGTGAAGATGGAATTACAAAAATGAAATTTTAAAGCAAGAAAATAATCGAGCTGGACAGATGTACACATGGAATGTATGCCACACGCTATACTTGTAGTCTCTATTGTAAAGTTGGTGGTTGTAGTAATAATGAATGACAATGAAATACTTGAAGAAACACATTTTGAACTTATCCTGAAACTGTAGTATCAAGTGTTGATAGTGCAAATTGAATTTCCAGGTACCAATACCAATACTACTTGCGATTATTATCGGAAGCGAATGTAGAGATATGGACATAAATGTCTCTCATATGTACCAGCAATATAACCCTTTGTATGTGTATATACAATGATTTCCTTTAACCTTAAGCCATTTATACTACTGTTACCTTATGTCTCTCTTGTGATTTTAAATTAAAATTCAATTTGAAGTTCTGATAGTTCTGCGAGATTTAAATTTTGTTACTGCGCATTTACGGGAATCTAGCTGCAACGGTACAAGAAATGTAGCATACGATCAGGTGAGTCAGTATGAGATCAGGTGGAATTGAAATAACGGCAAGTGCTAGCAAGTAGGTATGGAATGATGACCGACTAAGATGTAGCGAAACTAACAAAACAATACAATATTTTGTGATCTGAAAGTTCGCTTATTAAATTTTGTAGTTATCAATTTATCAAACAACATAGAACTAAAGTCGATTTTTTACAAAATATCGTTACTTTGCATCTCATCTTGCATCTCGAATTAAATGAATAGTTTTTCTGCTAGCATTCAATAAACGCTTTTGATAATAACTTTTGTTTCTAATAAGGTAGAACTGAATTGCTTGGTTTGGTTGGATTGAAATTGTTGATGCTTTTGTAATCGATCTTTGTACAGTACAGCCCATTTACTTGTAATTTTGTAGATATCTATTTTATAGTCGTAAACTTTGAAAACTTGGGAGATATCTAAAATAATATGAATATGAAAAATCTAATTCCACAAACATGTATTATTTACTTTCACCATATCATACAATTTTGTCGTTATGATAAACGAATAACATATAGACATTACGTAGTATATTCGCTTGAAAGGGCAAAATTTGTTTTTGTTTGTGTAAACATTAATGTTATTCTACTTCAAGCAAGTTTGTAAAAAAAATTGGTATAAGTTACGCATTCGTATTGTGTCCAACAATAAGTACCTCTTATATCCAACGCACTTACACTCATATTTATATGCTTGCTTAAGGAAAAACGTGTCTATATAATTTTCAGTCCTTTTGGTGCTAGTTTACAAAAAAATACATTTAACCTTTCCAGTGAATGTTTGCTTGAAGATGCATTATGCATGAAGATAAACTCTCTTGAAAACTTGGACTTTGAAGACTGTGACGCCATTAAGTTCTCAATAAATTGAAAACAAATTCGTTGATTGTCAAGTAGATTGTAAAGCCCTACCGAATATCGCGAAAAAATAATCTGAGGGCATGAAAATTAAGATTGCTAAAATGCAGGACGACAATGTGAAGGGTACATATTGTATTGCATTGTTACAAAATTATTATATTTGAGCTTGTTAGCAGTATAAATTAAGTTATTTTCTCCGTTTCAAATGTTTTTCAAATGTATTATGTTTTTCATGGAATTCATGAATCTCCATTATAAAAGAGAATAACAAGCACTGAATGAAAGTAAATAGAAAATAACAATGGCAAGCTTTCCGAAACGGGGTGAAATGAATCCCCATTTTTTATGATGATATGAAAATTCGATAAAATTATGGTTTGCAAAGCAGCTTGTAAGGATTAAAGAAATCCATTTTTATTAAATTCTCTCATATCTTTATTATATACAACACAAACAACCTTTTATACATTACAACAAACAACCGCTATAGAATTTTTTATTGAAATATTCTCGTATGACATAATAACATATCTAATTGTAATACATGTATATTGAAATATTTTACACTAATTTAAAGTTTTTTTTTTGATTATCTCTACACAATTTTTTTTACTTAATACTTATCGTATTCACATCAATAATTCCATTTGTAGAATTGAAACACTTTAAAACATTCACAACACTCATATTCTTATCTAAAGACTACATATATAGGAGAAAATAAGTATTAAATATATCATATAGGAACCATAAGATTATACGAAAAATATTTATTCAGATAACTGGCATAGAAGATACTTCACATGTAGCATTATATCAAGAGTTTAGTCAATTATGAATTAAAGATGAAATATGATCATAATTATGATAGGCAATGATTCTAGTTTATTGACATCATATATGTATAATGTATAAGTGGATAAAAGCAATATTTAGGAATAACATCAGGTTTAAAAGATTTTCAGTGTAACAATCGTCAAATATTTTAGTACAATTTTAATTTAAAGAAAGGTACACATATTCAGTATTTCTGGTATATTATACAGACATGTATTCTACGGAAGAGCTTCTTAATGTACCCATCATCATTAACAAACTTTATAACATGTAATTTTGTATGATTAATGAGTAACCCTTAGCAAACAAAAATTAGTGATACTGTTGTAAATTGTTTAAATTAAAATCTTCCACGTGAATTGACATGCTTACCTAATATGCAATTGACTAAATCAGGTGTATATGTATTGACATCACCACCAGCATACACATACATATTATCACAAGTACACGTCATCCTGTCAAATATCGTAAATCGGTCAGTAATGCATAATTTGATATGACATTTTTCAGAGTTTTATATGTATAGTATAACCTATATATGTTATGGACTGTATGCTATAATATATTTTTAGTTTCAATTTCAATAATCACTTTTTGTCAATAACGTCAACGTCATCATTTCGTCAAAGTCAAATGTTTCGTCCTTTATGTCTGTTCTGTAGAAATGAAAAATACTCAGTCACTAGATTAGCCTTGCTAAAATCGTTACAATTTCGTGTGAGCATAGAATAATACAGTAAGAACGGCAGTCTCTCCTTGCTCAGCCGGGGACGGCTCGATTAACATTGTAGGTATTGTG